>WOVY01011902.1:0-285000 GCA_013436015.1 Rhipicephalus annulatus | reverse complement strand
TGGCTTTGGGTGCGGACTACCTCTTGTCTGGAAGTTCAGCTCAACATTGATGACTGTGCAGTAGAGGTCCGTTCTCTGACTACAATTTTTTGCTCGTTCACTGATTCCAAAGTTTAACGACAGCCACAGATGTCCAGCAATAACGGCATTCTAATTGACCAGAAGGAGGCACGTCTGCCGACTGCAGGGCAGTCATTGTCCGTGTGTACTCGTACTGCGTCCATTATATCCATGGCTGTCGAGAACACATTAATTCAAAATGTGCCTGTTCTGTCGAGGTCTATCAGCCTGGCGTGCGCTTCTGCCGACGATAACGTGCAGTGCGACGGAGTGCCACCACAGTACCTCGCGGTACTCCCGAAAGCAGCATGTGTCAACGAGGAACACAACGTTGAACGCCGAGATGGCCACCGACTCGCATGAAGATGCAAGATGATGTTCTTCTTCAGTCATGGTGGCGTGGATTCGTATAGACGCGGTATGGATATGTTAACCACCACAGTATGTAGTCACCAGAAAGCGTCTTTTCTTCTTGCGCCAATGAAATTGGAGAGTTCAGGGACTGCAGCCCAGAGGCATTGGCGTCAAACCGTGGAGGCCAGGCCTTGCAACCAGTTCGAGCTTGCGGACAGATATCTCTAGGCAAGTATTTGTCTGCTCAGCCTGCCGACATGCACAATCATTGTTTAGACCTTTACACCGAACAACGATGGCGTAATCTCTTGCGATGACGTTCACGACATAGTCATTCTGCGTGACGATCAAGTATTCTACCACCGAGACACGCTGGGTCTCGGAACTCCTTATGAAGGACACCCTATGGAGTCGTAATGTCTGTAAGCCGTCAATCATGATTTCAGTGTTGTCTGTCTAATTTATAAACATTATACGTAAGTACTCCGAAAATACATGCGTCACGCTGGTCTAAAGTCAACTGTAGTCAAGCGCGAGACCACCGAGATTGGTCTCCGTAGATTTACTTTAGGTTACCAATTTCATAAGCATAAGTGAAACATTTCAACCTACATCCATATTAGTGTTAGTAATACCAATGTTTCTGTTGGCATAATTCCACTACTCTAAACAACTTGTTATATAAAATATTAGCCACTGCTCAACATACATATCTATGTGTATAACACTTGTACATATCGTTAGCGTCATTTCTCAAAAGACAACAAAACACACTAAGTCCCATTCACTCGTCATGCTTCGCATCACATGGATATCCGTGTTATGAGGAATCTGCCTAATGGCGAATTCCATTGAGAGAGCAGGAGTGCTCGAAAGCATGCTTAAAGTGCTCTCTTCAGAGCCGGCGTGTTTCAGTGGTGGAACAGGTGCAGAAGCACCTGTTCCACCAGTGAGGCATCCATCCGCATCCATTAGTAGAGCGAGAGTGCTTTTGCTTTGCCGAGAACAGCCAGGAGCAGTTCGTAGTGTTCTCGCCTGAAAAGTGCAATAGGCGCAGTACGAGGAGTCAGGTGGCCCTTGAATGTCACAGTTTCCGAATTTTTCTTCATCAGGCCAGCGCGGGGCAATGGCAGCAACGACGTGTAGTTTGACACCACTGTTTTGTACGGGTGGCTACGATGACAGCTGGACGTCGGCTGAATGGCTCATCGCACAAACATACCAGGTATTACGATGATGAACAACACGTGGCTGACTGTTTTCATGCGTATTTTGCTGCTGCCCCACAAAGAATATGCCAGGCTTGGAATATTTCAGTCACACAATCCCCCACTCATCACCCCCTTCCTTCACCTGCCCTCCGGGGGCGCGCCGTATTCCTGTGGCAAGTTGAGTGGCCCTGCTCTCAGTGCCCTCCACTCCTCAGTGCCCTGCCCCTCTACTTCTGTTATCTCAATTGAATTCGCCATAAGGAAGCTGCAAACTAACACCTACGTTCACGGTACGCTGCTTCACCGCATCTCACCAACCGAGTACTCGTACAGCTGCAAGCACTGAAATGCCCCAGAAACGCCATTCCATATCGTATGGGGATGCAGACAAAGTACTGGAGCGTCTACACTAACCGAAGAGCAGTGGAAGGCCAAGTTATCAGGCCCAGGCCTGAAGAATCAGCGCAGCATGGGTCAACGGGTGCGGCAGATGGCGAAGACCCGCGGTTACCTGGAATAAGGAGGCCGCCCACCTTCGGCGCGCAGTGCGTTTGCTCAAATAAAAGTTCATTCTCACTTTCTCTCTCGTATAGTATGCCTCCTCTAGGCGGGTATGCGCCTAGGCAGACACCCAACGCCACATCTCTATTTCTATGTTTCTCAGTATGCCTTAAGTCATCCTGTTACGTGAATCTCGAGTCGGTAGACCATAGGTTGTAGCCTATGCAAACGGTGTATTTTCCCTGCGTTTGCATCGCAGACCTGTTCAGCTCAGAGGCCGAGCGGACAGAGATCTTCATTCTCTTCGTCAGGTGCACACTCGCATGTTTCAGAACGCTGGCGATACGTACGTGGCAATATGAAGAGCGCGTTCACTGTGAGCCGGAAACATACCAAACACCGTATAGATGATTCTTTATCAACGTTGGAGATGGTGATTATCTCGCCAGTATTTTGTCTCCTCATAATGGAATGACTCCCATTAGAACCGATTTTTTTTGCTTACTATTGCACCTTTGTTCTCGAATAAGCACCACAAAATACCACAATCGCTACATTCATGTTTATTTCAAAGGCAGGCTTCGCAACTATAAAGATGGTGTCACTCTAGTTTGCCTTCCTTTTAGCGGTGAAGCTCCTCAGGCCGTGGGTCGTTCTCTCCTCGGTAGTAGTAGTAGATTATATGTAGCCACCTCCAGTTTATGAGTTGCTCAATACTTGATGTTGGGTCTATATGTCCTTGGGAATAATCAGACTAGATATGGTGGAAGTAGTTTTTACAGCATATTCACGCAGTGAATGATGATGAGTGGGGCGAAGCGTCCATCCGTCCGTCTGTGTGTCCATTCATCCGTCCACCTATCCATCCATCCATTCATGCATGCTTCCGTCTGTCCGTCCATGCATGTGTCCATCCGTCCGTCGGTCCAAGCGTTCGTGCTTATGTTCATTCATTCATCCGTGCGTGCGTCCGTCCGTCCGTCGGTGCGTCAGTCTGTCTGTCTGTCTGTCCGTGCTCCTGTCCGTCCATGCATCCGTCCGTACGCCCATGAGTGCGTACCTCTGTGCATCCGTCCGGGCGGACAGACACTTCGTCCCACTTATCGTCATTCACTCCGTAAATATGCTGTGATTTTTTTCAACCAAGGTCAGCAACACTGCGTTTATCAGCTTTCATTACTTGAAGCGTGCACTGTGTTGCAGTACGTAGATTCACACGTGTGTCAATCTACTAAGCCTAGTATCCTATCGACGAGCGATATAACACACCCCACATTTCCAGTGTTGAAAAAAAAACGTTAAACGCTTCGTTAGAAAAAAATTTTGCATACCGATGTTAGTCCATGCCACATTACTTCTTGGTTTACTAGATCACGTTAAGGTACGCACTAGTCTGACATATCTGACTACTTCCCTTGAAATGAAGCATAACCTCGCATCTGACGTCATGTTGGTTTTGCAGGGACAATACAATGACCCTAGTCTACGTCATGTGCGAGGATGATTTTAATCTTGGGATCGTTGCTGTGAAGTCGGCCGTAGCCTACTCCAGCACAAGGCTTCGCCTTATAATCATCGCAGATAAGCTGAACGAGAAAAAAATGCGAAAAGATGTAAGTCTGTAAACATTTGACAAAGCCTTTTAGAGATGCAATTTTTTTTTTCGGAAAATTATCTCGTAAAACATTGCAAAGAGCAACTCTCGATAATGTAGCTTTAAGGGAAGCAGTGCTTTTGAAGAATCTGAAAAGCGAAGCTCCTTAGGCGCTTACAATGGCCGACCGTTGTCATCGAGGATTGCTGTCGTCTCTCGTCGAAGCGCAGGCGCAAACGTTAGTGCGTAGTAACGTGTCTAGAGCGTGCGCAGTGCGCATATGGTTTAAAAAGACACAGTACTCTGATCATCCGTGCACCTGTCCACCCATGCGTGCATCCGTCTAACCATGCATCCATCCATCCGCGCGCGCACGTGCGTTTATCTGTCCATCTGACTATCCGTCCGACCGTCCATGCATTTGTCCGTCCTTTATTACACTACTCGGTGACATTAACGTAGACATTATGAACCTTAGGACTTAGCTTCGCATCATCATCTGAATTCATGGGTCTATAGGAAGTTTTCTCGTCATTTCACTCGAGCGAAGCAGTGCACACGTACTAACCTGGTTTCAGCCGGTTAAGAGGAATAATTGTATTACTCACTAGGCCTCAATCAAATTTTATTGTTCTCTAAATTGTGTTAGCGTATTCTTCTCTACATAACGTCAAATACGCTATATGTAGCTAATAACTCAAAATTTATTTGTAATACATCTTTCCCCCGTGACTTGATTTATCTTGTTGGTTCAATTGTTGTGCTTCGAAATTGTCCCGGCAAAGAACTACTTCTTATCTGAATCTTGGCGGGCATTCCAAGCTTAAATGCGCAACTGCTAAACCATTCGAAAGATCTGTGGCAAAAAAGGCCGGCATAACTCTATTCTCGGTGCATCATTTACATATAGTGTCATCATCATTATCAACATCATCATCATAATCATCATCATCATCGTCGTCATATATGTAAAGTGGGGTGTATGCACATGTATGTACAAGACTACCATGCAGTAGTGCACAAAACCTTTTGTCTCTTTGGAGGAAAAGGATGACGACACTCGTCGGGCCCTCGCGTAGCATGCCTTTTCCGCTGCGCTCACATGGCGGTGTTAGTTGACGTCAAGTGCGCACTTGTACGCCCCGCTTCAGTCACCTCACTAGTATCTAACGTCATAATGTAGAAGCGTTTAACAGATGTGTTTAACAGTAACCTGCCTTTTTCACGATGACCCAGCGCATGAGCCTTTTCTCTTGCGCGAGGATCCCACATCGCCCAATCCTCTCGGAGGCATTCGTTTTCGCAATACAGCAGAGCGCAGCGCAGCAAATTGAAAAAAAAATGGCAGCATATCCATGGAGTGAATGATGGAGAGTGGGGCGAAGCGTTCGTCCGTCCATGCGTCCGTCTGTGTGACCGTCCATGCGTCTGTTTGTGCGCCCGTCCCTGCGTTCTTTCATGCATCCGCCCCTGCGTCCGTTCATGCGTCCATTTATGCATCTGTTTGTGTGTCCGTTCGTTCATCTATTCAACACTCCAAGTCCCACCATCTCGCATCTTTTTATCATACATTCCCCATATAGAAGCACCGCCATCCAGCGGACATTCCAAGGACTAAACGAGAGGTGGCACACGCACACTTTCTTACGGCCTGCGCTTTGGGTCCACTTCCCACCTTTAACCACCTCGAGTTCAAGGTATATTCTAGTTCACTGTATTCATGGCACTGCGACCAAACGCTCGCTAAACCTTTCGAAAAACAAAGGGGGTTACGCCCAGCGAGTATAATGTAGCAACCTTTCCCTGTCAGATAGGGCTCAATTTACATGCCAATGGCTGCTAATGAGAAATAAGAGACAGGAGAATTCGGCTTTTACTTTCTTACGGCTTGCGCTTCGTATCTACTTCTCATTTTTAACCACGTTGAGTTCATTCAATGGTATATACAAGTTCATTGTATTCATGGCACTGCGGCTCAACGCTCGCTAAACCTTTCTAAAGCTAAGGAGGTTACACCCAGCGAGTATAATGTAGCATCCCTTTCTTGTCCGATAGTGCTCAATGTACATGCCAATGGCTGCTAACTGGGATCGCAGCGTGCGCGTTGACTAAAAGACGATTGCTCATGTCTCTCATTCCCCATTAGCAGCCATTGGCATGTACATTGAGCACTATTTTTTATTGTTAAACAACGCACAGAAGAAATCTCTCACTGGCACCACCTTGGATGGTCGAATGTTATACCTATTTCGGGTATGTGCCACTGGTGGTTACATACGAGGGACGCCCAAGCCACGCCATAAGGAGCTTCGCCCCTAAAAAGGCGAATTTTCACCCGACTAGCGACTGCCTGTAGAGCAAAGGCGGAGAGTATTAATTTGAATGTTCGAAAATTGCGTGTGGTAAAAAAAGAGCTCTTCGCTGAGAGTATTTGTTTATTAATTTTTCATATGATCTTGCTTTTTTTTTCATGGCCTGACACACCCTTCTTCCTTCAAGTACTCCTCCTGGCCGGAACACGTCAGGAAGCGTGTCAGCTGTGACGTGGTACCTTTGTGGTTCCCCGAAGAAAACGGCCACAACTGGCAGCTATTGTTCAGGCCGTGCTCTACTCAGAGGCTTTTTTTACCGGTATGTGCCCACCGCAGATTGTATCAGACACATGGTTACATTTATCGCGCCACAATTTTTCTTGTCTGAACTGGTGAAAATTGTAAATTTCTTGGTAGCGATCACGTTCCGAAAAAGCGCAGTTAAGCAAGCAAACCGACTGAAACACCGAAAACTATTTTGAAGCCTTTTTTCAACAGGCTACATAACCTTTATTTTCGCAGAACACGCTTCCTGATGTGGATGCCGTCCTCTACGTCGACACGGACGTGATATTTCTCCATCCTATCGAAGATTTTTGGAGAATCTTTTATGCCATGAATGAATACCAGATGGCTGGCATGGCACTTGAAACCGAAAACTTAGAAAACAACTACTACTTAACAAGAAAAGTGTTCCACCCGTACGTACAACCTTTAGGTAAGCAAGGCTGTTCGTGAACATCTCAACCTAAATATTACAAATACACACAGCTGGTGCAGCGGTTATATGTAATCTCACGCAGGTTTGCGAAACAGCAGTGGCGAGCACACAGTAACTTTGAACAGCGTAGGCCACTGGCGTAGTATATAATAATACGATGCCAGTGAGTGAGAAGGTGGCGTGTTGATCATGACTTGAACAGGATATAATTCGCTCCGTGTAGGTGCGACAATGCAGTTATATCTCTTTACAACTAAATCTGGTAAACCATTAAGAAATTTTTGAAAAACACTGCCAACTGACGAGGCATCCAGATGCATTGAACCCATTAATAAATAGGCCTTGTGATACACACTTTGCATCATAAGTGTCAAAACACTTTACAGAAGAAAACTAGTCACTTATCGTGCAAGTAAACTTTTAATTAGTCAAACGTTTTCCACCATGATGCCCTATAAACTTGACGCGAACGAATATTCATTGAAATTGTGACATAGTTTCCGATAAGTAAAAAGATGAATTTCAAGAGTCCTTGGTCTTTATAGGAGTTTGAAGAAGCCAGGAAACGTATTCACTTTCAATAATAAACGAATAAGACAACAGCTTACAAGACCAAGCCTAACTTGCTTGGCGCGCATTTTGAGCATGTGTCCAGCTGGTCATATTATTTTCAAGCGTCCAAATGGTGTAAAACAACGATAGAAGGACATGAATCAGAACGAAAGTTTCAAAAAAACGAGGTTTACAACCAACCGTTGTCCTTGGCTGTGTTGCAGGCAGCTCTAAACTCCTGGAACCAATCTGCCCCAGGTTGTGAGAGAGTAATATAAAATGTTGAAACACTTACCTCTGAAACGCAGAACACTCTCCTGTCTTTGTACAACGCTGCACAACGTTCTGACGAGATCTACTCTGCGTCGAAAGAGGCGATTATAATTCCTGTTCTCCAACAGAGGAAGGATCCATCTTCAGTTTCGGGCTACCGTCCTGTGGCACTAACAAGTTGCCTGTGCAAAGTCTTCAGAAAAAATAATAAATTACTGATGGCTACACTTCCTTGATTCGAACAAACTGCTCGACCCCTTTCAGTGTGGGTTTAGGGAGTTTAGGTCCACGACTGACACTCACATTGAGACAAAAATACGTGAATGTTATGTTCGCAAACAACTATTTTTGTTTGTATTCCTTGACAAGCAAAAAGGCTTACGAATCCACATGGTGGTTCCGAATACTTAGACTTCTCACACTTGGGTATCGTGGTAACGTATTAGGTGCGATAGAAAGTTACGTGTTCAATCGCACATTCCATGTTCGAGTAGGCAATTCTTCAATCAAGAGAGTTTGTGTAGGAAACCAGAGTGCCCTCAAGATGAAGTGCTCAGTCTTGCTCCCTTTATTGTAAAAATGAATTTTTTACGCCGTTGCATACCACGCAATATATTTTATTAAACTTGTTTTGATGACGCACAGATGGGGCTTAAATCCTGCCGATCTGTAAGTGCCAGTGTAAACTCGTTTTTAACAAAGTCTTCAACTGGGCAGAAGAAAGTTGGCTCACACCGAACCCACAACAAAATACGTGCTTTCTTTTTTTAACAGATGCCTGCGCCCCAATCCGCCCATTTCTAAGAATGGTCAACGTCTACCTTTCAAGCCAGAGCATTAATTTTTATGGATTATTTTAGACGCAAAGCTCACAATTATAGAGCACATCAAATACCTCAAAAGCAAGTGTCTGAAAACAATGACCATTCTGAAAGTACTCTAAACGCACAACATGGGGCAGTGAGAGGAAATGCCTCATAAACCGATACAAAAGCTTATTACGCACATGTATGAATAATGAGGCTGTAGTCAATCAGTCTGCCACACCAAGCGCTTTCGCGATGTTGCACCCTGCCCACCATAGGTATATGGCTTTCCACAGGCGCCTTTAGGACAAGCCCTGTGGAAAGTCTTTATGTTGAATCAGGCGAGTGGTCACTACACTTACAGAGATCGTACTTATAATTTGTATATTTTCTAAAAGTAAACGAAAAGAATGAACATCCTGCATATTCTACAATAAACGATGTGTCCACCTCTCAACTCTTCCAAAACCGCCCGGCAGTGAGAGAGTCCTTCTCACTCCGAGTTAGAGAACTGGCTGACGAAGCAGATGTTCCTTTACTTGAGCACCAAATTCGAGCTCCTGAAAAACAGCTCCCGCGATGGCACTGGCTGGTTATTGGATGTGACGTTCGTTTTGTCTTTGTTACAAAGCATGCCTTTGGTGCACATATCAGTGTCCACTTTCTAGAGTTTTTAGAACTACGGCACAAACACTCCATCACAGAATTTTTTACGGATGCATCGACGACCTATGCCGTTGTATCTTATGCAGTGGTCGGTTCCTCTTTTTCTGATTCTGGCACGCTGCTTCCGAACACATGCATATTCACAGCATACGTTTACGCCATGTAATCTGCTGTTAAGCATATCAAAGGGATACGGATAGGAACATCACTTACATACACAGACTCTCTGAGCATTTTAACAACAATAAAATTACTTAAGAAGCACGAAACCCAGTGCTTGCGTCACTCTACACACTCCTGTGCACTGCTTATGCTTCGAAGCTACATGTCGTATTATGCTGTGCACCAGGGCACCGTATCATTGAAGGCAGTGTGCTGGCAGACGAGCTTGCCACCTCCGTCAATACAAAAGCTGGATACTAATCTATACCTGTCTATTTTCTTGATGTTAAACCTTTCATACGTTAGAGACTACGGATGTACTGCCAGCGTCTGTGAGGCGGCGAGTCTAGCAATAAGCTTCACCTCATAAATCCGCATCTAACGTATTCGCTCCCTACCACGAGATCAAGACAAAATGTGGTCCTACTAGAGAGACTGAGAATAGGACAAACTTACGGCACTTACAACCATATTTGAATTGGCGGTGATCCTCGGACCTGTAGTGTGTGTAGTGCACTGTTCATGTCCTAATAATGTGAGCAGAATCGGAACGTCCAAGGAGAAAGTATTTCTCTAAACGCTACCATGAGCAGATCTCCCTTCATCCAGCGATGTTTTTAGGTAACCACGAATGCTTTGATCATCAGTCTGTTTAAAGCTTACTTAAAGAGTCCCGCATATTGAACAATATTTGGACTTAGGATTCGTAGCACATCCTCTTCAAGAAAATGCTGCTACGACATTATCTGTTTATGCACTGCCCTCCAGTCCCTTGGGCACAAGGTTTCTTGGGAGGTAGTAGTGCTGTGTACAATGACAACTTTTCAAGCACGCCGTGTACATGTTGATGTTTTATCCTAGTCCACCCAATACATTTGATGCCCCTCATTATCTTAATTCTGTGATTTTATGCACCTTTAGTGCAAATGATTTTTGGTCCTTATAGAGCCACCAAATATCACCATTGTCCACATCCCATATCATGACCTGGCGCTCTTTGGCATCACTAATCTTTGCGCCATAAAGCCTCCTATGTCATCATCATTATACCTTCACAAGATTGACAACTGTTAGAAAGGAGCCTGATGTTGATAAAGTATTTTTCGTGCGAATGAATACTGGTAGTGATTACAGTGAGCGATAATGATTACAGTGAGCGAAAAAATTGAAAAATGAAGGGGAGCTCAATTTTGCCAAATAATTGCCACAAAATAGAGTAACAAAATACTGGAAATTCCCTTAATATTTTTAAAGAACCACGTTTGGTGACAGTACTTTGCAAGATCTTGAAAACCGCTCTTAAATTTTTCGTCGAAGAGCTCAAAGGTTGCAAAAAACGGTATAGCCATGTGCTGGAAAAAGAGCAATGAAGGAGACAGATCGTTTTCGTTCAATTCATGCGCCGCAGTAACAACCAATGGAATCCGGCGATGATCTAATTTAAATAAAGCCAATTTTATACTGATCAGGAGGCTCGATTTTCTTCAAATGGTGCCGAAACACATGGAAACAGTGAACCACAATGATGGCGCCAAAGTAATTATTTGCTTTCGTGTTTAGAACTGCCGACTTAGAGCTGCTGATCACGGAGACGGAACGTGGAAGGTCTCAAGCTGAAGCATGAAGCCGAAAATGCTGACTTAACACGACTTATCAACGAGGCTGAAGAAACGCTCTCTCCAAACAGTGTTACGGAAGAGTAGCCCGAAAGAGCAAGCGTGTGCTCTGAAACTTATGCAAGGGAACTTTCATATCTCAGCCTTCCTATTCATTTTTTTTGTTTTTTTAAATGCGGTTCATGATCTAGGAACTCAACACCTCTTCGAATTTCCCGTTGCAGTATCATCGCATTACTATGTATATAAGGTTCGCTGAAAGGGACATTAGGGAGCTTCAAAACAAGGCTATTCGCCCCTCTATGCCGCATCAGGCCGCAAACGATGCAATGTTACCGAATTATTTGTCGTGGTTCAAGGCCTGTAACAAACACGTCTCAACAGTACTATTCGCGGTCAAGCCCGTTGCTAAGCCAAAGAATTCGTGTCTCAGTAACCACTGGACGTTGCTACGGGTGTATCGTAAAGGCGCGTTTACACTACAAAGACACGCCGCCAATTTTGTTCTGCAGGCTGTCTTTGGGAGTGTTTTTTCTCTTGTTGTCGGCCTATGTACACTGCAGAGACACAAAAAGTCTCCTGGTGATCTCTGAAAGACCCCGACCACACCTCTTTATGCTCACAGTTTTTCGTTGGCCAATTCTGTAGTCACATTTGAGGCACACGAAGCGACACCGACTAAACTTGCAAACCTTCACCTCATTTTCAGCTGTGCTCCCTGCTCTGCCATGTCCCTTTCCGGCTACGCGACGCAGCCACTGCCATAATTCATGGTAACGAGGGACAGGGTTGGGAATACACAATACGGTAGTGAAGAAAAGACTTCCGTTGGGTGCTCGAGCTGCCTATTCAGACGCCGCGGAAGCCTCGGAGTGGGAACCGTTAACTCCCCCAAGATTGCTCGCTTCGTGGTCGTTAGAAGCAACGACATGGGGCGAATTTTCACTCAGCTGCAGATCTCCCGCAGACACGCCGATGACAGGTCTGCGGATGTGTTTTGCTGGTCTTTTCGGTCATTCATGACTCATGACGTTACACTACAATGAAATGCTGTCTTTTGAGGTGTCGTAATCGGACTAGTGTCACCATGGGGTCTGCCGACGTCGTTAGTGGGCGACTCGTCAGCCGACGGTTAGCGCGTGCCTCGTGTCTTCGTCGGAGCCACGTCAGTGTCGTGTTACTCGAGTCTAAACGCGCCTTAACAGGGAGCATGTTGACTTCATACAGTGGCCCATTGTGTCTGTGAGTAGCTGCTTATCTGAAGAAAAATATCACCCATACTTCTCTTTCGTGCCTCTTCCGACTGCGCAGGTCTGAATGCAGGGTTGATGATGATGAACCTTACGCGCATGCGTGCCTTCGACCTGGAGGACCACATCACACGTCTGCTCGAGGAGTTCGAGGAGAGAATAAGTTTTGGAGACCAGGACCTGCTGAACGTCTTATTCGCCCAATATCCTCAAGGATTATTCACCTTCTCGTGCCGCTGGAACTACCGTAGAGAGCACTGTCTAGGCGGCGCCCTGTGTGCGGACGGCCCCATCGCTGCGATACACGCCTCCCGAAAGGTGGTCCACCACAAGATAGAGCCGGCGTTCGTCGCTCTTCATACGGTCATGGCGAACGTAAGTGCCCCTTTGCTCATAAACGGTGACGCGCTCGGGATTCAAGCGAAGTTCTTGTGAGTTTATATCTCGGTGGTGTCGGTGGTGGTAGTGGCACAGTACGCTGAAAACCAGGTGCAGATGACTGTACAGAATGCGTTGTGAGGGGTTCCACCGAGTTCCAAAGGCCAGCACAAGAAAGTAACGTACAGTACAAGGCCCGAGTGGATAGAAACGCGCGTGTACACAAATTCGATTATGAAAGGTGTACTGGTCGCGTGTCTCTTTCATTTAATTTCATTGATTATCATCTAATTGGTATTGCATTTCATAGATTTTATCTTTTCGCGTGTAAAATTCACTGTAATGCGCGTGAAGTGTGGCGCTGCCAAGAAATCCAGTGAATGTCCAACTCCTGCACGAAAGAAGGGAAAGATACACGCATTCATATGAATATGAAGCAAATCGTGCCAAATGGGTGAAGCACTGTAGATGGTTCGGTGTTCCTTTAAATCACCCGTGACATTGCGGAGTCACGTATGCAAATCAGTGTCCACCTTTGGTAGAGAACGCTTCAGCAGGCGTTTTTTGCAACAAAGAGAAGTATTGACTTCCAACCAAGGATAAAGTACATGACAAAAACATCGAGCTTGACGACTACAAAGGGTGCATGTACAATCAGGAAAGCACCACTACCGAGGTAAAATGTATGTGGGGGAATGTACCCCTCTATTTACTGTACAGCGCGTGGTGCTCCAGCAAGCTTAATCATGCGCGGCGGTAGGTCTTCTCAACACGCGGTGGGAACAAGTAGCGACTTAGCACTGTACAACTGTAGGTGTTATTTCTTTTTTGTCGCCTGAAACAATGCTGCTTTCGTACACAGTAAGTGCATGTCCGGAGGTATAAAAGCAGCCTTGAGGCTGGGGGTGGGGGCCGGGGGGGGGTACAAGGGAGTGGGGGGGCTCTTGTCTTTCCCAAAATAAGGCATCAGCAACAATCTGCGCGTAAAAACTGACTGAAGGCGCCAATCAATGAAGAAGGCGCTATACAAAATTTAACTCAAGTGTCGACCAGCACACTTTGCCCGAATCGATTATAAATAACAACGACAATGGGGTGATGAAATGAAAAAGGTGATACAGATATACAGATATATATATTGTAGGCATCTATTATGCGCTTCATCCTTATCTGAACAGCAGTCAATCATCACCATATGTTCTGGCTGACAATCATCATCTGCTTGGCACGAGTGCTTCTTTGTCGGGTCCGTTGCGCTTGTTCGTTCCCGAGTTCACGGCTGTCACACATGTCCCGTTATGAGGGAGGCGATCGCCGGGCTAATTCCAAGAGCCTAAGTATCGGCCCCCCGAACCGCACCACGAAAGCGTGGACAATTTTAGAAGTGGTCCTTATTGGCGCGCCAGCAGACGCCGGTTGTGGCCCAAAGAACAAGTCAGAGCCGAGAGTTGATAAACAAACAAATTATATTCTCAATAATGGCAGATCGAAAACAATACACAAAAATGCACACTCTACAATAGTTGCATACAATATGTCACCAATCAATCCAATCAATCAACGTACTACACAATACAATCAGCCACACTTGAAACAACGGACACGGACAACGATACGCACTACAATGCAGTCGCATGCATTGCACAACCAAGACACTTAAGGACTAAAGAGATAGAAAACCTATTCAGTCCAAAGTTCTTGGAACCAAAGTCTAGATGATACTCTTCCGAGAATCACTCACTCAAAGTCCAGCGTTGTTGTCGTTCCGCAGCCCTCGAAGTTTCTCTTCCAGGAAACCTCCCGTCTTCAATTGGCCACTCTTCAAACTTCAACTTCTTCGCTGGAACACGTCGGCTTCACACCCGCAGCTGTTGCCACGGGTCTTCGCTCGATAGCGGTAAACACACGCTCTTGCCTGTAGCCCGAGCCTTCACCCCTCAGGTGGAAATCCTCTTCATCTCCGGCTTCGTCCCTACGGACCAAAACCTTTGCCGACTACACGGCGGAATCCCTACGCGCTCTGGCGCTCACTTCCGTCTCCTGATCTTTCATCTCGGCTGCTCGGTTAAATACCTTGCGCGCGACATTCCAGACGGTTCTCGTCATTTCGTCGGCGCGATACGCAGCGAAAGCTGGGGAGAGGCGCAAGACGGTTCGACTGCCCTCTCCGGCTGATGAGTCAACTCGGTATGACCACGCCCCTTTCGTTCTGGAAAAATCGAGTGCTTGCTCGGCCGCCGTTGTGGGGGGAGGAGGTTCGTCGTGAAGCCACGCTTCTGCGGGGAGAGCGCGCGCCCGGGGGGAGCCTTGGCTGTTTGTTTCTTTTTTTTCTTTTGACCTCGCGGCGTTTCTCCCGCCCGTTATCGCAAGAATTTGGTGGCGCGCCCATTTTTAGCGCTCGTTTTGTGACAACGGCCAATAAACCTCGCTACAACCGAGTCGTCATACTAGGTGGAGGTGGATTGACGTTCCCAGTACCTCTACTAACAACGCCTACTCGCTGGAGCTCCGTTCAGGCCGCCGCTTGGACCCTCAGTCCGCCAACATGTCTCAGAGTGAGTGGGTGGATGCCCTTTCGGCTCCCGTCTCTGCGCAGCAAGCCGTCACTGCGCCGCAACCCCTCCTCTTTACATCGTAAACCACCAGCGTGACCCTCCGATCTTCGCTGGTCTCCGCGGCGAAGATGTGGAGGACTGGCTCGATAACTACGAGCGGGTAAGCGCAACTAATCACTGGGACGACTCTAACAAGCTCCGCCGAGTATCGCTTTATCTCACGGGCGTTGCCAAGACATGGTTCTTGAACCATGAGATCGACCTCACCGACTGGCCTGCCTTCAAGCAGCAGCTTCGCCAAGTATTCGGCACGCCAGCCGTTCGATCCGCTCTAGCGAGGAGGGCCCTAGATACTCGCCAACAACATCCCGGCGAGTCATACACATCTTATATCGAGGATGTTCTTGCGCTTTGCCGGCGCGTCAATTCTTCGATGTCCGAGTCGGACAAACTGCGCCACATCTTGAAGGGCATCGGAAGCATCGCCTACAATGCCCTTGTTGCCCAGAATCCTTCTACTGTCACGGACGTCATCTCTACGTGTCAGCGTCTCGACGAACGTGATTCTGTTCGCCTTCAGTCGGGCAATAGTGAACACCGTACCGCAGACCGGGACCTGCGTGACGTGATACGGGAGATCATACGAGAAGAACTTCAATCAATGGGCATCTCACAACCTTCTCCATCTGTCACACAGCCTTCAAGCATGGCCCTCCGTGACATCGTAAGGGAGGAACTAACATCATTCACCGGTCCAGCCTACGTCCAGCCACCTCCGTCTAGCCCTCCAACGTACGCGCAAGTTGCGGCCGCGCCTCCTCGCAACGTAAACTCTACTTCACCGCTGCCATCATTCACGCCGGTTGATGCTGCACCACTGGTCCACTTCCGGCCAATCCCACCCGACCCTCCGTCAGTCCACTTGAGTGCGCTATCTCCCGGTGTGCCGAACGCCCTCTACTACCCGCCTTGGCGCCCGTCTCGCCCAACATGCTTTTACTGTAGATATCGTGGCCATATATCGCGCCTCTGCCGCAAGCGCCAGCAGGACGAGCGTCGCGGGTACGACATGCGCGAACGGGACTTTTCCAGAGGGGATTCTTACGCTCGGCGTTATTCATCTGGACAGCAGCGGTCTCCATCTCCGCCCGCGTCGACTGAGACGCGGAACACTTACCGTTCAAGCCGACGCCGATCACCTTCGCCCTTCCGTCGCTCATCCTCTCCTCTTCGGCCAGCCTCGTTTACTACTGATAACCGGTCGGAAAACTAAATGATGCAGTTTTCGGAGGAGAAACTGCATGTAACAGTAGGACTCATATTCCTCCAGCACGCCCGTTCAACATGGTTTCTGTTACGGTGGAAGGAGTTCTCGTGGACGCTTTGGTGGACACCGGTGCTACAGTTTCTGTGATTAGGTATGATTTGTGCAAACGCCTGAAGAAAGTAATGACACCTTATAATGGACCCAATCTAGTCGAAGCCCAGGGGAACGCTATCCGCCCTTTTGCTCTTTGTACTGCTCGTGTGTTTATTGATGACATTTTGCATTACATCGAGTTCACTGTGCTTACCCGGTGCTCTCACCAGCTAATTCTAGGGTGGGACTTCCTATCTTCTTCTTCAGCCGCTATATGTTGTGGTGAACGGAATTCTGCACCTAACTAATACAGACTCCATGATCGACGAAGGCGTCTACAAGCCTCTACGCCTGTTCGCTCGCGAAGATCTCGAACTACCGCCACATCAAGAACGAATTGTGACCCTGATCTCTAAGGACATCGACCACGGTGACGTCTTGGTGTCCCCTTCGTCGACTTGCGTCGCAAAAGGCATAGCCCTTGCATCAGGTGTCGTACGCTTTCACCATGGCTCCGCGCTTGTCATTGCTACGAATGAAACGCCAGAGAAAGTTCTCCTGCCAGAGGGCACTGCAGTAGCCTGTGTTGAGGATGCTGAGCCTGTCAGCGTCACGCCACTTAACCCTGCCTCTACCAACGACCATTCTATGAGTAAGCCTGCCTCATCCTCTCCCTTCACAGCTCTTATCAGTGATGACTTAACAGCTATGCAGGCGCAGCAGTTGCTTGCGTTATTAACGAAACACGCCGATTCTTTCGACACCTGCTCCTCAACGTTGGGCCGAACTACCACTGTAGCGCATCGCATTCAGACGGAGGGAATATCCATTGTACATCGCCGCCCGTACCGCGTGTCTCTCGCTGAGCGAAAAATCATCGAGGAAAACGTCGCTGACATGCTCCAACGAGAAATAATTCGTCCATCAACTAGCCCTTGGTCAATCCCCTGTTGTTTTGGTACGGAAAAAAAGATGGCTCCGTGCGCTTTTGCGTTGATTACCGGGCACTTAACAACATCACACGCAAGGACGTATACCCCATGCCACGCATCGACGACGCCCTTGATTCACTCCAAGGCGCCGAATACTTTTCAAGCCTTGATTTGCGTTCGGGATATTGGCAAATTCCCATGCACGATGACGACAAAGAAAAAACGGCATTTGCAACCCCCGATGGCCTATACGAATTTAACGTGATGCCTTTCGGGCTCTGCAGTGCGCCCGCGACGTTTGAACGCATGATCGACACCGTCTTGAGTGGTCTGAAATGGAAGACGTGTCTCTGCTACCTTGATGACATTATCATCTTTTCATCAACGTTTTCTCAGTACCTTGGATGACGTCCTAACATGCCTCGCCGGTGCGGGTCTGCAGCTCAGCACCAAGAAGTGCCGTTTCGCCACCAAATCCACCAAGGTTCTCGGTCATGTCGTCAGCAAGGACGGTATTCGCCCTGACCCCGAAAAGATCGCTGCCGTCCTTCGATTTCCATGCCCCACAAGACTTAAGGATTTGCGAAGTTTTCTTGGCCTCGCATCATATTTTCGTCGCTTCATACAAAATTTCGCTTCAATAGCTGCGCCACTTCACAAACTACTTGCATCTAATGCACCCTTTGTGTGGTCCGAGGAATGTCAGTCAGCGTTTCACCTATTGAAGAAAGCTTTGACGTCAGAGCCTGTACTCTGCCATTTTGATGACACCGCCCCAACACTCCTGCATACCGACGCCAGCGGCTGCGGTATAGGTGCTGTTCTCCTCCAACGCGATAACTCTGGACGGGAAAGGGTCATCGCATATGCTAGCCGAGTGCTAACTTCTACCGAAAAAAACTATACCATCACTGAGCAGGAGTGCCTCGCTGTGGTTTGGTCCATACAAAAGTTCCGTCCTTATCTGTACGGCCGTCAATTCACCATCTTAACAGGACCACCACGCCTTATGCTGGCTTTCTACAATGAAGAACTTGCCCGGACGCTTGGGCCGTTGGATTTTACGCCTACAGGAGTATCAGTTTGAGATTATTTATAAATCGGGCAAAAAACATCAAGACGCCGACGCTCTTTCTCGTTGCCCACTACCTACAGCGTCGTTCGACACTCCAGCTGCCACCTCCAACGACACCAGTGCGGACGTGACTCCCACTTCTGTTGCCTTGCTCGCCTCGCTGTACCAACCGCCAATCGACGATGAACAACCCTTCAGTTCTCACCAGCAGGCTGACCCGTATTGTCGGCGCATTATAGACCACCATTCAGGAGCTACGCGTCCACCCAATGCACGCCTTCGTCGACAACTCGAGCACTTCAAGTTTCAGGACGGTGTGCTGTATCGTCACATATATCATCCTGACGGCACCCGCTGGGTACCCGTTCTGCCACGCGCTCTTCAACATCATGTACTTAACGCCTTTCATGACGATTTGACCGCTGGCCACCTAGGCTATCACAAAACCTACGACCGCATTCGAAGCCGCTTTTATTGGCCTGGGATTTCTACCAGCGTAGCAAAGTACGTGGGTTCCTGCTCTCCATGCCAAATTCGCAAACTTCCGACATCTCCCCCAGCTGGTCAGTTACAGCCAATGACGTGCCCTACAACACCTTTCGAGGTCGTCGGTGTCAATCTTTATGGACCCCTTCCTGTTACTGGTGCTGGAAATAGATGGATAGTCACCGCCGTAGACCATATGACACGCTACGCCGAGACAACTTCAGTAGCTACTGGTTCAGCATCGAAGTTGCTGACTTCGTCCTTCAGGCCATAATACTACGTCATGGTGCACCTCGTGTACTTCTGAGTGACCGTGGAAAGGTGTTCTTATCACAGCTTTTAGGTGAAGTTCTTCGCGTTTCTGGTACCACACACAAGATGGCGTCTAGCTACCATCCTCAAACAAATGGTCTGACCGAGAGATTTCATCGAACCCTTGCCGACATGATCGCCGTATACATTCAACCGGATCACAGAAACTGGGATAAACTTCTACTGTTCCTCACTTTCGCCTACAATACCGCTGTTCAGCGCACAACAGGCTACTCACCGTTTTATCTCGTTTACGGACGTTTACCTACTTTCTTTATCGATGTTTCCTTCTTCACCAGCAATGGCCCTACATCACCATCTTCTTGCGAAGAATATATTTCTCGCCTTGCCCAGTGCCGCCAGCGCGCTCGTATGAACACGGAAGCTACGCAACAAGCAAGGAAGGCCGTCTACGACACCTCTCATCGTGTGGTATCATTCCGACCGGGTGACGAGGTGCTGCTATTGACACCAATTCGCACACCTGGTCTCTGCGACAAGTTCCAGCCTCGATTCATCGGCCCATATGTTGTTTTAGAGCAGACTTCACCTGTCAACTATCGTGTGACGCCTCTTGTCGTGCCAACTGACCGCCGTTACCGCAGCACCGAAATTGTACACGTTTCCCGCATGAAGCTTTTCACACGACGTTCCTCGTCACCTTGACTACCCGCCCGCAGCGGCCAGGCTGGCCGCTTCCACGGGGGGGGGGGGAATCAGTGTAGGCATCTATTATGCGCTTCATCCTTATCTGAACAGCAGTCAATCATCATCATATGTTCTGGCTGACAATCTACATCTGCTTGGCACGAGCGCTTCTTTGTCGGGTCCGTTGCGCTTGTTCGTTCCCGAGTTCACGGCCAATAAACCTCGCTACAACCAAGTCGTCATAATATATATATATATATATATATATATATATATATATATATATATATATATATATATATATATATACAAGTCCCCTTCTGCATGTGCTAGACAGCGGGAGGGGGGTCACCAGGTAGTGATTGGGGCGGCTAGCTTGCCATTCCTCAGAAAAAAGAATTTGGTATGCCAGCGACGAAGGAAGTTTTCCTCGCCGCTGGCCTCGAGTTCGCCGGATAGGTGGGCCCATAGCAACCGCCGGATACGCGAGACTACCGGAAACGCGCTCCGGACAGGCTTTCTACGCGCCTCCGCTAGCGATCTCCTTTGCCAAATAGCTAGCATCGTGAAGATCAGCACAAGCTGGCCGAAGGCACCTTTGTTGCGCTTGTGGTAAGGAGGTGGGCGGATACCAAAGGAGCGGGCTACCATCCGCCACACGGGTTTCACCGCCACGCATTGGAACAACGCGTGATCCTGCGATTCAACTGCGTGACAGATCGGACAACGTGCATCCGGGACTATTCCAAATTTATGCAGGCGTTGTCTGGTGGGGAGGACGGCTGTTATGCCAGCGAGTCCTCGTCAAACGTCCGTGCCTCTGAAAAAGGCAATCTGGGTCAAGGCCAGCCCGCAGTCTGCCTGGCGCGATCGACTCGACGGCGTGAACACGCGCGGCGCCCCTCTGGCCCACGTGCATTGAGTCAGCTGTGCACGTGACAGCGAGCCGGCGTCCTCGTGTCTGGTGGTCTGACGCCTGGCGCGGCGACCCCATTGGCGGAACCTGCCCTGACGACCAGCGGCGCTTCTGATTGGACTTTTTGGTTGGACCCGGTGTAAATAAAAGAAGCCCTGCGGCGCGTCGCGATCGGCAGTCCTATGAGAGAGGAGGTCCCGTGTCGGAGAGCCGACATGTGTGCGAGTCGGCGGTTTTAGGCGAAAAGCTGACCTATGTGTTAGGGAGGAGAGCTCGGCTCTTCGAGTCTCTGTCGGCCCCAGCGCCGAAATTGTAACGCCTCTGTATATATGCTGTACATAAACCTTGTTTAACTCACCGTCGTCTCGTCCGCTCGTCTTATCAGCTCTGCGCAGAAGCAGTCGCGAGCTGAGAAACATACGCTACCAAACGGCTGGTGACCTTCCCGGCGGAGTTGAAAGCAGTGGCGCCTGTGGGACCGGGTCGGCGTCGCCGTCTTTCGCAACAGTGGTGGCTTCGGCGGGATCGGCCCGTCGTTCTCAACAGTGGTTGGCAGCTGCGGGATCGGCCGGCGTCAGCGACATCGATGCGGTGAGTGCCTGATGTTTTCCCCTCAGTTCACCAGACTACTCTAGCTCAGGTTGTAGTAGTTTAGAGAAGGGCTGTGTGAAGCATTGTAGTGAGCTTTGATCGTTTCAAGCAAAGTCGAAGTGCTTTGAAACCGAAGTTAATGCGGAGGGGGTAAACACGGGAGTGTGAAATATTGCTTGCGCGTCGTGCTTGTAGGCTTATAGTGGGTACGGCAAGTAAATTGTTAACAGGGGCAAACAGCAAGAGGCTAGTGTGAACGATGGAGAACCTTAAAGTGAAGGAACTCATCGAAATTTGTGAGGAACTCGGCATTACTTTAGGCCGTGCGAAACGAAAGCAAGCGATCCTTGAGATCATGAAGGATGAGGGAGTGTCGGCTGAGGAAGTCGATGAGGCCTGGGTGGATATTAAAGCACGCCGTGAGGAACTTGAAAGGCGAGAAGCTCGCGAACGTGAGGAGGCTGAAAGGCGTGAAGCTCGCGAACGTGAGGAGGCTGAAAGGCGCGAACGTCGCGAGGAGGCCGAGAGACAGGAACGCCTCGAGATGAAACGAATAGAATTGGCAATACTACAGTGTTCACAGGCGCCTAGCGTAGCTTCTCCAACAGTTCAGGTCAGCGGTTTTAGAATTAGGGACCAATTGCCACCGTTCGTAGTAGGCGAGGACATGGCGAAATATCTCGTCAAGTTTGAACACGTCTGTGAGCGAAACGCTTTGGAGCGGTCTCTTTGGGCGCGAAACCTGCTAGCTCTTCTTCCCGGCGAAGTGTCCGACGCGATAACTTGCTTATAGAGGGAAGCGTTTGAGAGCTATGACGAGGTTAAGGAAGTGCTCTTGAGACGTTATAAGTTGTCACCCGAGGCTTTCAGGCAAAGGTTTCGGTATGCTAAAAAGGGGAATGAGTCACACGTTGACTTCGCGTTTCGTCTTAAAGCCGATTTGATTGAATGGCTCAAGGGCGAAGGTGTTTATGACGACCGCGATAAAGTGGTGGAATGCGTTGCATTGGAGCAATTCTACCGCTGCATCGAGGAGGATGTCAAACTTTGGCTGCAGGACAGACTTGGGGAAGTACAGTTAAACAAGGCAGCTGAGTTAGCTGAGGAGTATTATACTCGCCGAAAGTTGCATAGCAGGGCAGTGCGCGTTAAAAAGGATGAAAGGAAAGAGGGCTTTTCAAGGAAACCTGATCAACGGAAACCCGATCCGCACCGTAATTTCAAAAAGGACCCGTCTCTTACGAAGGACACTGTAGAGGAAGGGAAAACAGAAGCGGAAAAATCGAGTGAGGTTTCTAAACAACGCACTGATACCACACGGGCGTTTGAATCACGGAAGCCACTAATCTGCTACAACTGCAAAAAGGAAGGGCACATCGCGATAAACTGTAAGCAAAAGTTTGCTTTTGCAACAATTAGAGAATCGGAAAAGAACATGCGGTTGTTGGAGCCGTATATCCAAGAAATTAGTGTGAATGGGAAAGCGTGTCGAGCACTTAGAGACTCCGCGGCAACCATGGATGTTGTCCATCCTTCATTGGTGTCTCCGGATGACTTTACCGGAGAATGCACGTGGATCAGGCAAGTCGCCGAGGAGCAGAGTGCTTGCTTACCAATCGCCACGATTGTCATTGAAGGCCCGTTCGGTAAGCTTTGCACCGAAGCGGCTGTGTCTGCCGCGCTTCCCGATCGTTTTCCTTATCTCTTCTCCAACAACTCAGAGCAGCTTCTCAAAGAGCAGGGTAAATCGTTCTTTCCCAACTTAGCGTACATGGCCCTCACGCGATCGCAAGCGCGGAAGCTCTCGCAAGAGCTTGACCTTGTTCAAAGCGGTGAACTCTCAAGTGACCTTGTCGGTGGGTCGACGGAACCTCAGAGAGGAAATTTTCCGCGTGAGTCATGTGCGCAGTCGCGCGAGCGGCCCGTCGCCGAACCGGCCGGCGCGGTTTCCGTAGAAAAGGGAGACGACACGGCGCCATTGGATCAGAGCGAGAGGGCTGCAACGCTCTCGCCTGTAGCAGAAAGTTGGAGTGAGCTGTCGAGGGTTGATCGAGAAACGCTCATTCGAGAGCAGCGTGAGGACCTCTCGATTAAAGCGCTAATGGAAAGCGTAAACTTAGGAAAAAAGAAAAAGAATGTTTCTTTTTTTGAGAAAGCAGGGCTTTTGTATCGGAGCTACACAAATGCGCAAGGTCGCAAGTATGAGCAGCTCTTAGTGCCACAAAAGTATCGTCGCCAACTATTGGAACTGGCGCATGAAAACGCATGGGCAGGGCATCTCGGCATAAAAAAGAGCAAGGCTAGAGTTTCCCTTCAGTTTTATTGGCCGAAATGCTGGAAGGATATCGAAGACTTTGTGCGCTCATGCGACACTTGTCAGAGAGCGGGGAAATCCACGGACAAGTGGAAGGCACCCATGAAGCTTGTGCCGATTATCACAGAACCTTTTCGACGCCTAGTAATTGATATAGTCGGGCCATTGCCAGAGTCAAGGAGAGGTTGTCGGTACATCCTGACGGCTCTCTGTGTAGCCACAAAATTTCCGGAAGCGATACCCCTTAAGGAGCTCAATTCCCCTCATGTCGTGGATGCACTGCTATCCATATTTGCACGCGTCGGATTTCCTTCTGAAATCCAATGCGACAATGGTAGTGTCTTCACCAGCTGCCTTACCTCTACCTTTATGGATAAATGTGGAATAAAAGTAGTGCACAGCTCGATCCATCACCCGCAATCTAATCCGGTAGAGCGTATGCATTCCGTTCTGAAACGGATACTGAGAGCTCTCTGCTACGAGCACAAATGCGACTGGGAAGCGTGTATTCCTCCCGCTATGTTCGCTTTAAGATCAGCTCCTCATGAGAGCACTGGTTTTAGCCCTGCAGAGCTTGTGTATGGCAGGAGTTTGAGAACACCATTGCAAATGCTACGCGAGTCCTGGGAGGGATTCGATGAGGACCCTAATGTAGTTGCGTATGTTCTAGACCTCCTTCAGAGGCTTGGAAAAACGAAAGATCTTGTGGAAAGCCACATGAAGGCTGCACAAGTATTGTCGAAGAAGTACTACGACAAATCGGCGAAGAAGCGCACATTTGAAGTTGGTAGTCAAGTAATGCTGCTGCGGCCGTCCAAAAAGAACAAGCTTGAGGTTCATTGGGAAGGGCCTGCCAAAGTAATATCGAAGCTTTCTGATACCAATTATGAAGTGAAATTAGGAAGGCGGCCGAACAAAATTTACCACAGTAACTTGATGAAACCATACGTTCAACGTCAAGCGGTCGTAAATCTGCTGTTGAATGCTGCAGAGGAAGAGGGAGAAGAAATTTTGAATTCTAGTGATGTAATCGAAAGGGGATCGGAGGTACTCCTGGAGCAGTTGAACCTAGAGCCTAGGTTAAGTGAAGTCCAGAAGGAGGACCTGAGAAGGATTGTTTCCGAGTTTCAAGACGTGTTTTCGGACCGTCCCGGAAACACGACGGTGATCGAGCACGATATCGAGCTAACTTGTGAGGAGCCAATCCGTAGCAAGCCGTATCGTTGTTCCCCCGTGCAAAAGCAGATCATGAAAGAGGAGATCGATAAAATGCTGGAGTAGGGAGTCATAGTACCGGGCGAGAGTGACTATACATCCCCTCTAATATTGGTTCAGGTGCCAGGAAAAGATCCGAGGCCATGCATCGATTACCGGCGTCTTAACGCAATAACTCGAGACCAAACTTACCCGATACCAAACCTAGAGGAGAGGGTGGAAACTGTGTCACAGTCCAGCTATATTTCCACGTTAGACCTCGTGCGAGGGTATTGGCAAGTCCCCCTTACAGAGCGTGCCAGCCGCTATGCCACATTTGTTTCTCCATTTGGAACGTATCGCCCACTTAAGCTGAGCTTTGGATTGAAAAATGCACCCTTTTGTTTTTCAGGCTTAATGGACCGCGTTCTTAAGGGCCTCTCCGAGTTCGCTCTGCCGTATATTGACGATGTCGCCATCTTCTCCAACAACTGGGAAGAACATGTCGAGCATTTACGCGTCGTGCTGAACAGGTTGAGAAAGGCTGGCCTTACCGTGAAACCTACTAAATGTCACCTAGGGTGTGGCGAGGTGTCTTACCTGGGGCACGTTGTGGGGCGTGGCCGGCGTAGACCTTCAGAAATTAAGGTAGCCGCTGTCGTGAACTATCCACGACCAACCACAAAATCAGAAATAAGGGCATTCTTGGGCCTGGCTGGATATTATCAGCATTACGTGCAAAATTACTCTAGCATTGCCAGCCCTCTCACTGACGCGCTTCGAAAGTCCGAGCCGGTTAAAGTAGTATGGGACTCAGAAAAGGAGACTGCGTTTTGCCAGCTAAAACAGGCCCTAAGCGAAAAGCCTGTTCTCATGGCACCCGATTTCTCTAAGAGATTTGTGATTCAATGCGACGCGAGTGATCGCGGTATGGGAGCTGTATTGTGCCAGGAGGACAGTGCTGGTAACGAAAGGCCAGTTTTGTATTTAAGTCGAAAACTCAGCGGCAGGGAAGAGGCGTACAGTACCTCTGAAAAGGAATGCGCTTGCCTCGTGTGGGCCGTTCAAAAGCTAGCTTGTTATGTCTCCGGTTCGAGGTTTGTGGTTGAAACGGACCACTGTCCTCTAACCTGGTTAAATAACACGTCGCCTAAAAGTGGCCGGTTACTGAGGTGGAGCATGATACTCCAACAGCACAACTTTGACGTTCGCTACAAAAAAGGAAGGCTAAACGCTAATGCAGACGCATTGAGCCGTGCGTTTAGTTAGTACCTTCTCAACCTTTCGGTTTCTCGTTGGCGATTCGGGGCAAAATTTTGACCTCATCACGACCTGGGCTGAGCGCTCTCGTTTGGAGTGATCTAAAGGGGCCAACTTTATGTGGTATTCTAATTCGTTGCGTTGTTGTAATTGTGAAAAATTCAAGTTCTTACTTTAAGAGTCTTGTGTCCCACATGTGCCTCTTGATGTAGGGGAAACAAAATTCCGATAGACGCGTAGATAGGTATATGTTGTACTATACTTTGTCTGGTGTTCTGTCGGGTGACCGAGGGCACTTGCGTGTGTCGTGTGTTGTCTGTTGT
Organism: Rhipicephalus annulatus; assembly: GCA_013436015.1. NCBI lineage: Eukaryota > Metazoa > Arthropoda > Arachnida > Ixodida > Ixodidae > Rhipicephalus > Rhipicephalus annulatus. The sequence goes on along the minus strand of WOVY01011902.1, from coordinate 258,578 downwards.
CGATCCGTTCTTGGCAAGTTGCAGAACCATCGACAAGTGCTGAAACCGAAGATGGTCAGAAGACGAGTGAAGCTGGTCGACAAGTTGTGGCGACAAGCCAGTGGAGCTGGGATCCGTCGTCAAAAATGGGATGTGTTCCCGGAACAGTTTGGAGCTGTATTCTCCTCATGGCCCTGGAGGCGAACCTGGAGGGACCTGGCGAACGAGCGCACCTGACATCCGAGCCCCGTGGAAGCAGCTCGTCTTTCCGGTGCATTGTCTGGCGGCGGGGGTGCTGTTATGCCAGCGAGTCCTCGTCAAACGTCCGTGCCTCTGAAAAAGGCAATCTGGGTCAAGGCCAGCCCGCAGTCTGCCTGGCGCGATCGACTCGACGGCGTGAACACGCGCGGCGCCCCTCTGGCCCACGTGCATTGAGTCAGCTGTGCACGTGACAGCGAGCCGGCGTCCTCGTGTCTGGTGGTCTGACGCCTGGCGCGGCGACCCCATTGGCGGAACCTGCCCTGACGACCAGCGGCGCTTCTGATTGGACTTTTTGGTTGGACCCGGTGTAAATAAAAGAAGCCCTGCGGCGCGTCGCGATCGGCAGTCCTATGAGAGAGGAGGTCCCGTGTCGGAGAGCCGACATGTGTGCGAGTCGGCGGTTTTAGGCGAAAAGCTGACCTATGTGTTAGGGAGGAGAGCTCGGCTCTTCGAGTCTCTGTCGGCCCCAGTGCCGAAATTGTAACGCCTCTGTATATATGCTGTACATAAACCTTGTTTAACTCACCGTCGTCTCGTCCGCTCGTCTTATCAGCTCTGCGCAGAAGCAGTCGCGAGCTGAGAAACATACGCTACCAAACGGCTGGTGACCTTCCCGGCGGAGTTGAAAGCAGTGGCGCCTGTGGGACCGGGTCGGCGTCGCCGTCTTTCGCAACAGTGGTGGCTTCGGCGGGATCGGCCCGTCGTTCTCAACACGGCCCAGGCCTTTTTCAGGAGGAAATCCTGTGCATAACAGGGGGTGCCGCAACGGAGCGAGAGTAATTCGCGCTTCGCGCGCTCGGCTCGTTTTTGTTCAGTGTCGCTCAGCTGCTTCCGCGTGATGACTTCAACGATGCGCGCTGGCTGGTCCTCATCCACATCGCCTTCGGGCACTTCTTGCCTCAACATGCGCCAGGTAGCCGACGCCGTTTTATAGAAGGGTGCGGGTGCCTCAGCAAAGGGCCCAATGTAGTGGCCTGCATCCAGCCAGTCGTGCTTCACTCCCCTCCAGTAGAGGAGTATGTTGCGCCCTAGGTAATCGCTCGCGCGCGCGAGCATGCGGGCGGTTTTCAGGGCCAGGACTCTGCTCGTGGTCAACACATGTGGTAGGCCGAGACCCCCTTCTGACACTGCCAGTTGTAGCAAGTTTTGCTTCAATGGTGACGGTTTCCCATCCCAGAGGTATGCGTTAATGAGTTTGGTCAACTGGCTTGCTGTTCTTGTGGGCATCACCGCTACTCGGCTCGCATGCGAGGCTAGGGCGCAAATGCTTGTTTTGACGGCTACTGCTTTCTCGCATAGCGTCAGGCCTTGTAGGCTAGCGCTCTCTGACACTTGTGCAGCCCTGTCCACGACTCGGGACCACGTAGAGGCCGTAACTCCCTCACGGGAAAAGTATATTCCGAGGACCTTAACAGCGGTGACTACCTCGAAGTTGCCGATCACGTGCGCCGGGAAAGGGCCGAATAGGAGGGCTTTACACTTCCTCTCATTTAGCTGTGCACCTGATGCTAGGGCGTATGACGCGAATACCTGGTGAAAGCGCTCGAGACTGCTTGGATCTCGCACAAAAAGGGAGATATCGTTTGCGTATGCGAGGAATTTCAGGTCCGCAGTTCCTGTGAGAGGAAGGCCCCGGATGTGCGCGTCGCTTGCCAGGGATGTAAGTAGCGGCTCTATCGCAAGTACAAAGAGGGTTGGGCCAAGCGGGCACCCCTGCCTGATCCCTCTCGTGTACTGAAAGGTGTCCGTCGTGGAGCGATTTACTACTACGTGGCACCTGAGGTCTGAGTACAGGAGCCTTATCACTTGTACAAAGCTTGCCGGTAGGCCAAACTCTCGCAGGGTTTCGAACAGGTAGGCGTGCCTGACCCTATCGAAAGCCTTGGCCTGATCAAGTGAAAAAAAAGGCTCCAGTGACTCTTTTCTCCGAAGCGTACTGGAACACGTCCCTTGTCGTGGTCAGGTTGGTAAACATTGATCTGCCCGGGACGGCGCAAGCCTGGTGCGGAGCAATAATATCCGGCAGAAAGATCTTTAGTCGGCTGTTCAAGATTGACGCCACGGTCTTGTAGTCTACATTGAATAACGTGATCGGGCGCCAAGAGGCAGGGTCATTCGGCGGTGCACCTTCTTTAAGAATGAGGACTACGCGCCCCTTGCCGAAGGAGGCAGGTACGCGTGTCCCTCGAGGACCGTGTTGACTATGGCTAGGAGCGGTTCACATAGGCTCTCGAAAAAGGTGGCGTAGAAGCCCGCTGTGAGGCCGTCCGCACCGGGAGCCAAGTTTGGTGGCATTGACTGGATAGCGGCCCTCAATTCTGGTAACGTCGCTGCGCCGCACATAGCCAGGCATTCATCCTCTTCCAGACGTTTAAGGAATTTACACAGCTCCGACAGGGACGCTGTCTCCGAGGCGATCATTGTGGCGACCGGCTCGTGAAAGGCTGTCTCGAAGTGGTGCAAGAAGGTCGCCTCGATCTCGACCGGGTCTGTCGCGAGGGTACCATCTGGGCGCTTTACCTCTGCAATACGCACAGAGCCGTTTCCCCTTACTTCGCGCAAGACTACCTCTGGCCACTCGTTCGAGGTGGCCCAAGTCGCGCGCTTTTCTCCAGTAGCTGCCCGAAGAAGCCGTTCGTACTGCACCTTGAGCGAGGCTAGGTAATCTCGTGTACAGGAGGTGAGGGTGTCAGCACTCTGATTGATACGCATTCTGCGCAGTAACTCGTTCATCTTGGACGTCAAGCGCTTCTTCCTTTTACGGCCTTCGTCTTGGAGGAGGACCTTCCAGGCCTCCTTGAGGTCGTCCCAGGTAGTCGATGTTACGCGGGGGGTTGCTCTAATCGAGGCCTCTATGAGAGTCTCGATCTGTGGTGCAGACACCGGATCCTTCAGTAGTGCAGAATCCAGGCGCCACGATGCGTCGGCTGGTTTGGGGCCAGGCTTTGCACGGAGGGTTGTTAGCAGTGGCGCGTGATCAGACAGAGCGGCCAGAGGGGGTGGCAACGGGACCACCTCGCACGCTGTTAGGGATGGAAGTAGGAGCTCCGGTAAGTACGCGCGGTCTAGCCGGCTAGCGGTGACCTTCGACACGCGGGTGGGGCCGAAGTCGTCGTCGTGGAGGCGGACCCATGCGTCTGAAAGTCGGAGGCGTTCGAGAACTTTGATCACTTCTTTTGCACGGTAGGCTGAGCCTCCGCAACTTGGTCCCCGGATTTCCCTCGCAGTGTCGACCACACAGTTAAAGTCTCCAAGGACTACGTGCGGGAGGGGGGTCAGCAGGTACTCGCCAAGCTCCCTGAAAAAGGGGTTCGTCTCCGATCTAGTTACTGGCGCGTACACGTTCACAAACCGAACTTTCTGCCCATCGATGAAGATGTCAAGCATTAATGTGCGGCCATCAGCGCCAAACACGCAATGGGCTTTTTGCCTAAACCTCCCGGTGACGAACACAACCCCAACCCTGCATGACCTGGTCCTCGTCAATGAGAAGAAGGCTTCGACGTGACAGAGGCTGCGGAAGCGAACGACGTCGAGAGGGGATCGGAAATTCGTCTCCTGGACGAACAAAAAGTCGACGCCGCGCGCTTTCGCAAAGGAAACGACCGCGGTTTGTTTCGTCGTGTCGCGGAAACCGCGAACATTCCAAGTGGCGAAACGGATTCGGTCAGCCATCAGTCGCTCTATGGTGGAGTGGAAACGAGGGGGGTACGTGAGTGTGTGGAAGGGAGGAGTGGGGGCAAGGGGAGGCAGCGCACGGGGGAGTGAAACAGGAAGGAGTAAACGGCGGAGCCGGCGCGCACGAGCACTGCCGTCTGTAACGAAGCGAAGGTGTTATCAGATCGGCTCGCTGGCTTTAGGGGGCGGTTCCCCTTTGCCTGCGGCGCTTTGGCCGAGCTTCTGCGTCTTCGCCTTCGGTGGGGCATCGCTGTCGCTCGCCGTCGCTTCTGACCCAATTCGGCGTTGTCGCGCCTCTCTGCTTGTGGCTCTCCCTCTCATTTCTTTCTTGTTCTCCTCTCCTTGGCGTTGGAGCGAGCGCGAACGAGCTCTCTGCTCACGGCCTGACACCCGCTCAAAGGAGAGGGGCTGGTTTATTTGAGCACGGTCTTGGTCGTCAGGGAGCGCGTAATACCCGCGGCTCACGAAGGGCCATTCGTCCTTGGCGGGGTCATTGGTAGCGTCGTCCAAGTCCTGGGCGCACACTGGGGCCAACACGTTAACGGGTGTTTGGGAGGGGGTTGGGAAGGCCTCACGTCGCTTGAAAGTTTCGGCAAGCACCGGGAAGTTGTGGCCTTCATCTTGGACTGACGGGGGGACGAATGGCATAGACGGGGACGATTGGGCCGAAACGGTTTCGAGGTCGCTCGATTCCGTTTCCGATGACATGGTGGTGTCATCGTCAGTCTTCTCGGGCTTGTCTTCCTCGTTGGCGGATGAATCCGCCGCAGTGCTTCCTGTGAGCAAGCTGGCATACGTTTCGCGACCTTGGGGGGAGGGAGGCCTTGTGGGGGCGCGGGCCGCAGTCCTGGGTACGAGCACTTGTAAGCGAGAGGGGGGTTTGCCTGGCTTCTGCGACGGGGAGCCACTCGGCTGGACCGAGTTCGACGCGAGGTCCGATACCGAGGGGAAACCACGAGCGGCTGACGCATAAGAGCGCCTCCTAAAACATTCTTTCGTTCCGTGGTGACCCCCGCAACGCTTACATTCGGCTGAACAGCCCTCAGTTTCATGACCGAAAGTTCCGCATCGTATGCAGTATGGTGCGGAGCATGCGGTCGCCATGTGGCCCACCTCACTACATCGCGCGCACACCCGCCTCATGCCTCTATATTTGAACATGACCCGGTGCCCCGCAATGGTCGCAAAGTACGGCACCGGCTTACTCATTTCGATTTTTACGACTCTGACGCCGTTCAACTTATTTTGGCGGGTGGCCACAGTAGCAAACGAGATGCCCCACACCTTACCGTACTGTAATAGGGCGTTGCCAAGTATCTCGTCAGACAGGTAGGCGGGGTATCGGTAGACGTTGACGTACGTGACCGGCGGCCCGACGGCCTCAACCGGTACGCTTACTCCATTAACCTTGGAACCTTCCGCCACCATTAACTTTGTTGCCTGACTGGCATTACGTTTGCACCTTCAACTCTGAGCTAGTTTGTTTGCGTTGCCACTTTGCCGCTCTTACGGTGCTGTCGTCTTCTATTTTGTTCTGGTTGATGGCCTTACGTTTTCTTCTTGTGAGCCTTTTCTTTTCCGCATATGCTTCTATATGAACATGACCAAGTTAATCTAAACAACAATCTTCAAAAAATAAAGGATTGGTGCGAAGAATGGCAAATGAGTTTGAACACAGAAAAAACAGTCTTTATGACTATAACTAGAAAGAAAGCACCTCTAGATTACAACTACCAGATTGGCAATGCTTTCCTCAAGCGTGTACAAAACTATAAATATCTTGGGTTATGGTTCACGCCCGACCTCCGGTGGAACACTCATATTGATAATGTATGCTCCAGGGCTACCAAGGCATTGTATAGCCTTAGACGTAACCTTTATACCGCCCCATCTGATATAAAGTGTCTTGCTTACAAAACTCTTGTCAGACCTATTATCGAATATTCTAAAATTGTCTGGGACCCTTACACAAAGACAAACTGCAATAAAATAACAAAAATACAGCGACTTGGTGCGAGATTTATTTTTAATAAATATAGCCGACATCATTCTCCTACTGAACTCTGTAAAAAAGCTGGACTGGATAGTCCTGAACTTAGGACGAGGATTGAGCGTCTGAAATTCCTCTTCCAGTTAATTCATAATCAATTTAAACTAAACTATTCAGATTACTTCCAGGTCAACACACAAGAACACTCCAGACATCGCCATAATATGTATATACCACCCCTAGTCCCACGTAACGATTGCTTTAAGTTCAGTTACTTTCCACGTGCTATTGAAGATTGGAATATGCTGCCAGAGTCTATAATTGGTTGTTCCTCGCTTACATCATTTGAACAGAATCTAAAACGTTTATTTTCCGAATAACAGTGACATATGTTTTTTTTGCGTGTGTGTGTACTTTTTGTTGGTTGCATGATCCTGAAGTAGTTGTCTTTCAAATCTTCAGCGCGGTGCAAAAGTGCCGCCTCAAATGCGTCATGTGCTGTTCTGCGCGTATGTATTGCATCGCTTGTGTGTTCCATTTATGTATGTTATGTATAACTTCGAGTTGCTGGTCACAATAATACCGAGAAATTATCTCGAGACCTGTACGGTACTTCTGTTTTGCAAATAATTGTTTGTACTTCCACCCTGTAACGGCCCACTTCTGGGCTAACAGTATAAATAAATGAAATGAATGAAATGAAATATAGGCAGGTTCAATGTCGTTATGTTTAGGGTGTCGTGGCCTTTTATTTGGTTTGTTCTGGCTAATAACCTTTTGTTAACGTTTCATTGTTCAAAAATTATCTTGGGTTGCTCGCATGCACTTGCGCTACGTGTTCTGTATACGCCAACCGTTGGGTTATAGATGGAGGGACATTGTTTATGGTGCTGGACCATAAAAGTTACAGCACGTCCTTTAACACTAGGAACGCACACGCCAATATTAAATCGGCCCCACTGTTTCGATACGGGTAGGGCTTGTAATTTCTTTTATATTGACCATAGGAATTTTTATGGGCACAGTGTGTTCTGAACTGGTATTCATGTCGTTGCGATTGACCCGTGGAGATGGTAAAGTCAGGAAAGAAAGGCTAGATTTTCCCTTACCAAAGTGCACGCAAAAATTATGGCTACACGAATGAGAAACTGTAGATCAGCTACCAGTGCTAATAGTGTTGAACTCTACACATGGTAACGTGTAACCTTATGGCAGTTTAGAAGTGGGCAACAATCGCTTGAGTGCACCGTGTAAAAGTAAAGACAACGTTGTTTGGCAGCACCTTCAGGATTTCGCAATGCCGCTCAAACGGGCGCGACTCAGTTGGCTGATGTTCACAGTTGGGCAGGTTGCGCGAAAAGCTTCGGAACAGAGAGACTAAGATTTGCTCTCTTTCTCTTTCTACATTCTCCCCCTACCCCCCTCCCCCCAGAAGGAATCGTGCACCTACGCACTAGTGCGAAGACTAAAGGGTGAAGGTGCAGACATTCCCCTCCTCCTTTCTGCCCACAATCACTTCTCTTCCCCACTCCTCGATATACTGAGCTATAATTTACCTCACCTTCTATCCTAGTCCTACCCATGATATTTACTCTCTTTTCTTTTTCCAACCTCCTTGTTTTTCTATGCCTTACGTGACAATGGTACGCTTTCCCTCAGGCGACGATAGTCTTTCTTGGAATACTTGAACAAAAAATATTTGGCTGTCTCCACCCGATTCTACCACCCAACCAAAGTTTAATTAAGCACTCGCTGAAAGCAAGGTCATCTTGAAAACAGGTGGCTGTGTTCACACTTGCAAACATCGTCCATCAAAAAAGCAAATAGTACGCAGATCTGAGGCGCAACACCAATACGTAAGTATTAGGTGATGTGTTCTTTTACAAGTCAATAGATACATACATATTTCTAGAGTTTCTAGTGTTTTTTTCGCCTTTCTGAAAATGCAACGCTATGCACTAAATAAACATGGCCGACAGAAGACTACCGTCTTTCGATGACATTTGCAGCAACGCATGCTGACACGGGACCAATTCTTCTCTCTTTCTTTGTCGGCTTTTCTCTTTTTGTCTCTATCCGTTTCTCAGTCTTTCTTCGATTCTCTTTATTTTCCTTTCGGTCTTTCTCTTCGTTTCTCTCCTTTATGCATCTTCCTTCTCTTCCTTTCTCACTATTTCTCCCTTTCTATCTAAGTGCTCGTTCTTCCACTCCTTTGTGTTATTGCAAAGAACACCTGAAAAATCGTGGTCGCACGTGTCTTGGAACGGAGGGAAATGAGAAGCAGAGGGCGAAGACAGTGCGTACCGGCCGAGCAACACGCTCAAAAGCACAGGTCTTTATTGAGTATGATAGATTTTGTTCACATGCATTACCTCAACCTGGGCTCAAACAGCTCCAGTGTTAAAGTATTCTTTACGGTATTACTTATTTTAACGTTATTTTTTTCAGTTCAAGCTCGGTCAAAATCTCGTGGATGACTTTATCGCTCCTCTCCGCACAAGTCTTCGGTTCACAAATTTGACAGGCTGCACCAAAGAGCTCAGGAAGCAGCTACATCTACTTCGGCTGGCTGCAAGTCGTGTCGACAACAGGACTGCCCAAGCTGCGGCTGCAAACGAAATGTAGTCACACAGCCCACGACCACGTGGCTGCAATAAATGTTTACTGGTGGCGTTATTTTGTCAGACATTGCCTACATTACAGTAGTTTTTTTTTGCCTTGTTCAGTGCTATCAACACTGTAGTCGACAAAGGAAGTTCGTGTTTAGAAGAAGTAGACATTTCAATTAACCCGCTTACGGTGCACGTAAAGTGATAGCTATTTCACCGAGGTAGTGGGTGAAGTGATTTGAGTCAAGTTTGTTGCATAGGAAAGAAAAGGCTTTTAAACCACACATTCGAGTTGTGATGTATCATCTCATAGTTTTGTGGACTTTCCCAAAGTGTTCAAGGTACAGTGACAGAACAGTTGAAGTGTTGAGGGAACTTATATCAATTTAATCTGCACACACACACACACACACACATATATATATATATATATATATATATATATATATATATATATATATATATATATATATATATATATATATATATATATATATATGTGTGTGAGGGAAAAAAAGTGTATATATAAGAGCTCATTTTTGCGTGTTTTGACACAATGATAATAAGATATAACACAAAATAACGCCAAGGAATGTATAGGGGAAGTTAATAGAACTAATGTAATGTAAATAAGAAGAAAGAACAGTGGGTGAAAAAATAACCTGGCGTGAGCAGAAATCTACGACCTGCGAAGGTCGTAGGTCTGATTTCTATAAGGTGTGATAATGTGTGTGTGTGTGTGTGTGTGTGTGTGTGCTTGTGTGTGTGTATATGAAAGTTCGCAAACAATCTAGTCTTTTGTCACTAAAAAATTATCATTTATGATATAAAACTTGTCTTAAACTAAACGAGCGTCTGCTGGCTTACAATGGCACTGCGCCATTAGAACATTTGGAAAGCAGCACAATATAAGCTTTCGACAGAAAATGAGAACTGGTAATGCAAGCAGAATAACGCACAGGCTATATATACAACTGCGCTTTTCAATATACTTGAAATCACCTCTCTCACGTAGAGGTCGTATAGGTAAACGCATTCCTTCTGCTCAGCTCCCTGGCTCGTCATCTTGGCATTGTAAGCACTCGGAGCTTGCCTAAGCGATGCACTGTAAGTGCAAATGCCTCCACGCTTCATACATTATAGACATTCCAGAAAGCATTATATTCCTCCGCAAAACTGGCAGGATAAAACTCCGAGTCGCCACCGACATAAACGTTGACAAAATTGCTTGTACTCGGCTTTCTCGTGCAGCAATCGAATGCATGAGGACTCATATGCGATTCTGTGCTCTGGATATGGCAGACACTGCCGACAAAACGAGCGCATGCTGTCATCGAGGTTTTGATACTTCACAATTTGTAGTTAGTCAGTTACCACTGATGAGTAAGCGCAGCTCAGAGCTCTCCTTTCAAACCGCACAAGTTTGAGTGAGACGCTGTCACACCTGTCCCGTTTATTAGGGAGGCGATCGCCGGGCTAATTCCAAGAGCCGAAGTATCGGCCCCCCGAACCGCACCACGAAAGCGTGGACAATTTTGAAGTGGTCCTTTTTGGCGCGCCAGCGGACGCCGGCTGTGGCCCAAAGAACAAGTCAGAGCCGAGAGTTGATAAACAAACAAATTATATTCTCAATAATGGCAGATCGAAAACAAAACACAGAAATGCACACTCCACAATAGTTGCATACAATATGTCACCAATCAAACCAATCAATCAACGTACTACACAACACAATCGGCCACACTCAAAACAACGGACACAGACAACGATACGCACTATAATGCAGTCGCATGCATTGAACAACCAAGACACTTAAGGACTAAAGAGATAGAAAACCTATTCAGTCCAAAGTCCTTGGAACAAAAGTCCGAATGATACTCTTCCGAGAATCACTCACTCAAAGTCCAGCGTTGTTGTCGTTCCGCAGCTCTCGAAGTTTCTCTTCCAGGAAACCTCGCCGGAGTTTCTCTTCCAGGAAAACTCCCGTCTTCAATAGGCCACTCTCCAAGCTTCAAACTTCTTCGCCGGAAATCCGTCGGCTTCACACACGCAGCTGTTGCCCGCGTCTTCGCTCGATAGCGGTAAACCCACGCTCTTGCCTGTAGCTCGAGCCGTCCCTACGGACCAAAAACTTCGCCGACTCCACGGCGTAATTCCTACGCGCTCTGGCGTTAACTTCCGTCACCTCCTGTTCTGTCACTACGGGCAGAACCTTCGCCGACTCCACGGCGGAATTCCTACGCGCTCTGGCGTTAACTTCCGTCACCTCCTGCTTTCTCGTCTCGGCTGCTCGATTAAATACGTTCCGCGCCGCCTTCCAGAATTTTCTCGTCCTTTCGTCGGCGCGATACGCAGCGAAGGCTGGGAAGAGGGCGAGACGGTTGGAATGCCCTCTCCGGCGGGTGAGTCAACTCGGTATGACCACGCCTCCTTTGTTCTAGAAAGGTCGAGCATTTGCCCGGCCGCCGCTGTGGGGTGAGGAGGTTCGTCTGCGAAGCCGTGCTTCTGCGGGGAGAGCGCGCGCCCGGGAGTCTTGGATGTTTGCTTTCTTTTTTTTTTCTTTTTACCTCGCGGCGTTTCCACCGCCCGTTGTCGCAAGGATTTGGCGGCGCGCTCTTTTTTAGCGCTCGTTTTGTGACACTGCCCCCCACTTTAAGAATATTATCTCATAATATTCAAACCACACAAACGAGCGCGAACAGTCACCACACACTCTCACAGGCTGTAACACCATCAGTCACTCATAACACTTCACATTCACAATAGATCACGCAATACAATCTTACATGGTAGTTCAATTCCACAACGCATGAAATATAGCCACAGGTACATGCCTACAACACTTCATCACACATTCCAAACAATACAAACGTACAAAGTTCTGTCTATACAACAATTATACAACACTATACATCACATCATTGCACAGAACACTGACTCGCTCGACATACACTTGAGACACAGGATAACACAACATTAACACAACATATGGCACTCAGCACTGCCCAACACATTCTGATTCCACCTCAGCACCTATCTTGAGTACTTCGAACAGCGCTTGCGCCCCTTTTTGCGGTGCTCGCTCGATCTCTTCTTGTGCTTCCACGTTCTTTTCCGGCGAGCCCTTTCCAACGACGATATCTGAGGCGTCGTCTCAGCCATCGTTGTCTCCCCCGACACCGTTAACGCGTCATTGCATCCGACGGGTCCTGTTTGTTTATTTACCCGCTTGGTAATGCCTCTACATTTTGCCCGGCTGGCCAATTCCGTCTCCTTTACACTGTCGCTCGGTTGAGGTCGTGCCGACGTAAGTCCGGTTGCTCGGCCCGTGAACTTATTCGACCCGATCGTCTTCTCCTTCGCTGTCTCTTGCGCCGCAGCTTCACCTTGGGCTCTAGTGAGATCCGTCACGGTATGCTCTTCCACTGTATCTCGCGGTCGCTGGGTTGGCGAGGGCTCTATCTTCGGGTCTTCTCCCAAACATTCCGGATCATTCGGTCCTCGCGCCCCGTCGATGTTTCCGATGACAAGGTCGTAAAGGGGGTTCGTCATACATAGAGCGGCAACCTTCCCGCTGAAGTACGGGGTTTCAACCTCAATTTCTGCTTCGGGAAGCATCCGAACTGTACGGTCAATTAAGCAAACCGGTTTCGTCTTGCCTGTTAACTCCTTTTCCCGTACCAAATCTCTCCGCACGATAACGGTGGAACTGCCGGTATCTCTTAACACCGTAACCTTTTTGCCCGCAACTTTTCCAGGCAGCGCTGGCATTCCCTTCGTGACACCGGTTGGCTGTTTTGACATTACAGCACCCACAATAGGAATTTTCTCCCCATTTTTCAATTCTACGAATCCATCGGTGACGTCATCAACGGTTTTTGGTGCCACTTGTGCACAGGATACCTGGTGAGTTTGACTCGCTCCGTTTCGACATGCGTCTGCCTTGTGCCCAGTCTGACCACATTTGAAACATTTTACAACCGTGGTGCTCGAGAAGTTAGTTCGGCAGTGGCTAGCACGGTGACCCACTCGGTTACACAGAAAACATCGCGGAATTTTCTCCGGTGCACGCTTCTTTTCCTCGGGAGCCGATTTCTTCGAATCCTCGGGACATTCCTTCTTGACTTTGGCCAAATTAGTGCCACCTTGCGCTTCCAAGAATTGATCAGCTAATTCAAGCATGTCTTCAAGTGACTTAGCTCTCCTCTCTTTCAAATACAGCGACAGGCTTGGGTGGCAACTAGTAAGAAATTGTTCTCTAATTAGGAGCTCTCTAAGCTCATCGTACTCCTGTGCTGTCCCTGAAAGTTCAATCCATCTGTCGAAATAATGGCAAAGTCGGGCGGCATACTGCGTAGCCGTCTCACCATCAGCTGGCTTTCCTGTCCGAAATCTGTCCCGGAAACCTTCCACGGTAAATCTAAATCGCTTCAACAAAGCAGCTTTCACCTTTGCATAGTTGGCTGCATCGGTCGGCGTCAGCCTACCGTACACACTGAGCGCTTCACCACTCAAGCAAGTACTCAAAGCAGTTGCCCATTGCTGTTCCGGCCAATTCTGGCTCTTCGCAATCGTCTCAAATCGGTGAAGGTACGCGTCAAGGTCGTCCTCCCTTTCATCAAACGCTACGAGCAGCTTACTTGGGTTCAAGCGGAAGCCGTGATCTTCCCGTTCGCTGCTTTCAACTCTAGCTTGGACGGGAGTTTCACTTCGCTGTTGCAAACGGAGCCGCTCGAGTTCCATCTCGTGCTGCCGCTGCCGCTCCCTTTCCTCTCTTTCTTCTTTCAGCTGGCGCTCCCTCGCTTCTCTTTCTTCTCTCGCCCTTTCGGCCGCCAGCTTTTCTCTCTCCAGCTCCAACTTCAATTGCTGCTCTCTTTCTTCTTTCGCCCTTTCAGCTGCAAGCTTTTCTCTCTCCAACTTCAACTGCTGCTCTCTTTCTTCCTTCGCCCTTTCAGCTGCAAGCTTTTCTCTCTCCAACTCCAACTGCTGCTCTCTTTCTTCCTTCGCCCTCTCTGCCGCCAACCTCTCTCTCTCCACCTCAGCTTCTTTTTCCGCTTTGGCTCTTTCGACCGCCAACCTCTCTTTTTCCAGCTCGGCTGCTTTTTCTTCTTTGGCTCTCTCTTTTTCTTCTTTTTCCTTCTGGGTGACCCACTTCCGTAGTTCGGCGCCAGAAAGACCCATCTTTTCACCAAGAGCAACTAACTTTTCGAGATCCATGGTGTCTCGCAACTCGCAAATACAACCTTGCCGCGTGCAAAAAGTATCTGCCTAAATCGGTCTATCGGAACACTCCCCTGCACTCGTTAACGAGAACACTGAACAACACACAAAATCGTTCCGATAGCACTATCAACAACTCGAGGCTCTTTCTCACTACTTTGGACACACTGTGCACCAAAAGGTCCTGTCTCGCGGACGCCAGATTAATTGTCACACCTGTCCCGTTTATTAGGGAGGCGATCGCCGGGCTAATTCCAAGAGCCGAAGTATCGGCCCCCCGAACCGCACCACGAAAGCGTGGACAATTTTGAAGTGGTCCTTTTTGGCGCGCCAGCGGACGCCGGCTGTGGCCCAAAGAACAAGTCAGAGCCGAGAGTTGATAAACAAACAAATTATATTCTCAATAATGGCAGATCGAAAACAAAACACAGAAATGCACACTCCACAATAGTTGCATACAATATGTCACCAATCAAACCAATCAATCAACGTACTACACAACACAATCGGCCACACTCAAAACAACGGACACAGACAACGATACGCACTATAATGCAGTCGCATGCATTGAACAACCAAGACACTTAAGGACTAAAGAGATAGAAAACCTATTCAGTCCAAAGTCCTTGGAACAAAAGTCCGAATGATACTCTTCCGAGAATCACTCACTCAAAGTCCAGCGTTGTTGTCGTTCCGCAGCTCTCGAAGTTTCTCTTCCAGGAAACCTCGCCGGAGTTTCTCTTCCAGGAAAACTCCCGTCTTCAATAGGCCACTCTCCAAGCTTCAAACTTCTTCGCCGGAAATCCGTCGGCTTCACACACGCAGCTGTTGCCCGCGTCTTCGCTCGATAGCGGTAAACCCACGCTCTTGCCTGTAGCTCGAGCCGTCCCTACGGACCAAAAACTTCGCCGACTCCACGGCGTAATTCCTACGCGCTCTGGCGTTAACTTCCGTCACCTCCTGTTCTGTCACTACGGGCAGAACCTTCGCCGACTCCACGGCGGAATTCCTACGCGCTCTGGCGTTAACTTCCGTCACCTCCTGCTTTCTCGTCTCGGCTGCTCGATTAAATACGTTCCGCGCCGCCTTCCAGAATTTTCTCGTCCTTTCGTCGGCGCGATACGCAGCGAAGGCTGGGAAGAGGGCGAGACGGTTGGAATGCCCTCTCCGGCGGGTGAGTCAACTCGGTATGACCACGCCTCCTTTGTTCTAGAAAGGTCGAGCATTTGCCCGGCCGCCGCTGTGGGGTGAGGAGGTTCGTCTGCGAAGCCGTGCTTCTGCGGGGAGAGCGCGCGCCCGGGAGTCTTGGATGTTTGCTTTCTTTTTTTTTTCTTTTTACCTCGCGGCGTTTCCACCGCCCGTTGTCGCAAGGATTTGGCGGCGCGCTCTTTTTTAGCGCTCGTTTTGTGACAGACGCTAGGCGGATCCATGCTGATTCTGATCATACGTGTTTTTTTTTGTCTTTTGTGGGTCGGCAGGCTCCTGACAAAGCTAATTTCTCGACGCAGTTTTGGCACGCCTGCATATTCATTTGTGCACCATGCCACTTAGCAGGTGTGCATACACCGATAAACGTCCAGTAGTGCATTAAATGCGCTAAATTACTCGCTTTCGCAGACTACGACGCACGCGCTCTCAATGTAGACGCTTGGGACAACTTCAGTAGAAATAAGAGCCTACATGACCGTCTGGCCATTAAGGCTCCATAAGTACAAAGTGACCACAGCGCCACCGCTACTGTCATTCGCCGGAAATCAGCCGAAAAGCGGGAGGGGCGCCTTGTTCATTCCACTGCCACCTTCTAGTAACACTGCACCTGCGTGCTGCAGATAAAGGCCCATGGGGCCGACACTCCTTCCACACAAATATGGTTACTCCAGTGAGTGTCATAGTCCGCAGTATACTAAAGGCAATAATGAAGAGAACATAAAATAGAAAAAAACTAGATGAGAAGCCGTCCCAGATTAGTCTACACGGTCTGCAGGGCCCCGTAACACATCACAATTCATCGCATGTCCTTGTCCTGATAGTTACGCCGAACAAAGCCGAACAATATGTGAGCTGTCCTCGTCCCGCCAGTTGCACAGAGCGGAACGTGCTCGTAGCAGATGTCAGTGTTCGCAGCAGCCTGCGTCGGCGTTCCATGACGGGTGTCAGTCCTGTGCTCTGTCACAGGCAAGTTGGCTCTGAAATTGCTGCTGGGCCTTCTGCGAAAGGTAAGATTAGAACAGCTGGATCATATAAAAGCACCGCATCCCGACAACACATACGAAGGACAGCTATGTCGACACAGAGGGGGGATGTGTTTACGTGTCCAGTGGACGCTCGCGGTATAAGCTTTGAGGTCGCACGAGTACACAGGGCCTGTTACTAGACAGCCGGTTCGTTTTTGAGAAGCTATGCCAAGTTAATTCGCTTTACAATACGGTAGGGACCATCCAATCTTGGTGCGACGGAGGCAGCGCACCCTTTTGCTGCATCACTGAGTGGATGCGTGCAGTGGGAGCACCTCATCACCAACTGTTACCCTCAGTGGTCACCTGCCCTTGCTATATTACTTGTTATATTGACCCCATTGTTCCAAGCGGGCTAGTTCAATGTTGCCCCTGGCCTCCCGCAAAGTTTCGCTCCAGCAATTGGATATATATTGGGCGAACTTCGCGTAGTTTCAGGTGGTGATTCGGAGTCAATGTTAAGCGCATGTACTGTAGGAAAATTGAGCGACCTGGATGGATGGCTGCCAGAGCAAAGTCAGTCGAACGATACACTGTTGTTCGCGTGGAAAATGCCATATCCTCTACGTGGCCATCCCAGTCCCTGTGCTGGTCTGTGAAAGCCGCCAAAATTGTTTTATTGGTTATGTTTACGCACTTATTAGCGCTTGCTTCAAGGTGGTGAGGTTTCGTTTTATTTTGTGGTATACACCAAGAGCTTTGCAGGTGTTTGCAAATATTTTGCCTGCGAAATGTGTTGCAACATATGTTATTTCTGCTTTGGAAAACCGAAGCGAGTGAACGTCTGCGACAGATGGTTCCAGATCACTTTCAAATTCAGCTGGCATGACAGGTACCCATTTCGAACAATGGTCAGTTGCTATACAAACAAGTATCGAAATCTCTTAGCTGATGTAGGAATGGGCCGATAGCGTCACATCCAACGATTTCCGTGCACAGATTGCACGTAATCCGGCAGTTTGCCTCCCCTCGGTTTTGCGGTTTAGCATGCAGGTAGGGCAAGTGTGAACGTATGTTATGACGTTCTTTCTCATCTTCGTTCATGTGTCAAGGCGACACAACTTTTCAAAAGGCTTCTTGCCAACACAGTGACCAGCGAGGCCTGTGTCATGAAAGTATGCCAACAAAGTTTTGCGTTGTTTCCGAGGAATGAAAATGCAAAACGGGGACTCGCCATCATGCGTCTAGAGTGCGGGTTCGTAACGTAATTGTCTTGCAAGTAGCTGTCATAGGTGTTTGCGCACCATGTGTTCCCGGTGGGACTGGTAGCGCCCAGGCCACTGCATATCTGCTTCCACTGATTGTCGCTTCTCTGAGCACCGAGGAGCCACGGTAGTGGGACCAGTGTTCTCCAGGCATCTGCAGGCATCGTCACAACCAAGACATTGCCGGATGCTTGCTTGCTTGTTCCTTTCTTTTGTGGCTCTCACCCGCTAAGGGGGATTGGCCAAGAAGCCGGTGGTTAATGCAAGTGAATACCTTTAGGTTTTCAAGAATAGGAGAATTTGATTACTGTGTTTTATCTGTGGAATTATTTTGGCGCAATGTAAAAAAATGAAAAAAAGAGGGGGGGAGGAGAGAAATAATAGAATTTGTTGAATATCTGAGGTGAAATCATTATATGAAATTCTCCTGAAAGTTGAATCATTGCAGTGTATCAGCTAAATAATAAGTGGTAGTGGGGCTAGTAAAATTCGGGAGCTCATCACTGACTCAGCAAGGTAATCTTCTTGTGTTATATATAAATTCGCTGAGAGCCCCGCAGATGTTCCTGACGCTGTGTGCCAATGAAGTGGCCCCAAAAGACAAAATATTGGGAGTATTGAGTGATATTCCTAGTTTTCTGAATAAAATTTCGAAGCAGTTTTTTCTTTGATTTTTGAAACGGTGACATGTGATAAGAAAATGGTCGATATGTTCAGGTTCGTTACAGCTTGAGCACAGAGGGGATGGCACCAGACCAGACCTGTTTGAGTAGGAATTAAGAGGTGGTACACGGCGACGTGAATTCGTTATGAAGACTTCCAATTTACGCGTGGGACACCACTTATTATTCCATGTGAAGTGCAGGTGCGAGAAATCTGGATTCGGTATCATGATTTTTGATGAGTCTTCAAGAAGGGAAAGTTTTCTAAACCTCGCTGCTGTTGCATAAGCTGTAGGAGGAATGATTGGCACAATCGGAAGATCAGGAGATATTCGCGCAAGTGTGTGTGTCAGCCATCTCGTTTATAAATATACTACGATGGCCTCGCACCCATATCATTCGCACTAGACGATTGTTTACTGGGATTAATGATTTAAAAGTTTCTAGTACTGCTGATGTCGACGACGATGATAAAAATGAACACACGGAATACGAGTCAGACACTATCACAGCTGTCGAATGAGTCGCCGGAAGTTAACGAATAGCTAGTGTAACTTCATCATCCCCGGACAATGGAACTCGAGAAAGCACGTCAGCCACTTCGTTGCCGGTGCCTTTCTTGTACTCTACTCTGTTTATATATTTCTGAAGAGAAAGAGCCCTCCAGGCCAGATGACCGGACGACTTTTGCAGCTTTTACAGCCATGACAGCGCATGGTGATCGGTCTGAATCGTAAATGCAGCACAATTCAGATATATGTCGAACTTTTTCAGCGCGAACATGATTGCAAGGCACTCTTTCTCTGCTACGGTGTAGTTCTTTTCTGAGCCCAAAAGCGAGTGGCTCGTGGATGCCACAAGGTCAAGCATTCTTTGATATTCTTGGAGCAAAACTGCTCCAAGGCCATATTCGCTTGCGTCGGCCTGCACAGTGAAGGGTATGCTTAGGTCGGAGAGGCGCAGCCGTGCTGTATCAGCGATAGCCTCGGACAGAGCCTGGACTGCATCCTATTTTGTGTTAATCCAGGACTAATGGGAAACCTTACTCAGAAGCCGATGATGGGGTCTTACCCGATCGTCACAGTGAGAAATGAAGTCACTGTAGAAGTCCAATATACCCAGAAACCATAGCAGGCTCCTAACACCCATTGGTGGTAGAAAGTGCTGGATGGCCTGAAGTTTTTGTTCATGTGGCCGTATTGTGCTTTGCTTAACAATAAGACCTAGGAGGTTGATCCTGCATGAGACTAACTGAATTTTCTGAGGTTGGATCTGGATAATTGCGTTCTGCATTTGTTGTAGCAGAGTGGCTAGTTGGATCAGGTGCTCATCAAATGTTTCTGAAAATTATACCCTGTCATTCATATAAGCCATTGAATAAATGCATTTGGCATCTCGAGGCACCATGTCCATGACACGATGAAATGTGACCGATGAGTTGCACAATTCGAAAGGTAGCCTCGAAAATTCGAAGAATTTCTGTGGAAAGAAAATGCCGTTTTCTTGGCATCGCACTCTGCTAACAAAATTGGCCGGAAACCACAAGCAAGGGTAGAGAAGAATGGGCAGGGTCCAAGAGATTATGTAACAGCGCCGATTTATGGAAAGGGTACGAGTCTCGTTAACCATGACGGCGTTTAGCCACCGGTAATAAATGCACAACTGTGCAGTTATCTTTTCTTAGAGCTAAAGCAACTGTAAATGCCCAGGGGCTGTTGGGCGCTCGAAGAGCTCCGGAGGCGAGCTGATAAGAAGATAATGTGTTTCTATTGCTTGTTGCTTACAAATATCATAACGGGTTACAAAAGACGAAAACACAACAAAAAACGACGATAAAATTGTATACGTTAAAAGCAGGTAACAAAGGCTAAAACAGTTTTGTATATTAGTGTCAATAAAACTGTAAAGGTGTATAACAATTAAAAACACGTTATCGCTTGTCGAATAAGAACACTGTTTACAAAACACCTATAAGGCTATGGTAAATATTCATAGAGACGGTGATCATGTCACTGATGCAAAGTGTTTTCAGAACAAAACTTGAAGCAGACACGGTCCTTGGCCGGATCCCACGAGCTGAGGAAGCCGTCGACGATGGCATCTACGGAGACGCGCAGGAACCGGTGGAAGAGATGTTGCTGTAAAGGGGCATACTTCTCCTCCTTGAGCCTCCGGACCTCCTGGAACGCCTGCATGCGGTTGTTGAAAGAACAGCAGACGTCCAGGACCAGGTCATCCTCCCCACGGGTGAGGAGTGGGTCGGGCCGCAGGCCGGGCACGCCGACCAGCTGGCTCTCCCCAATGAACCACTCCAAGACCATCTTCTTGAGGTGCGTGACGGTGGCGTTGTGTCGCTTCGTTATGGCCTGGCTCTGCCGCACGCAGTGGCAGAGGACGTGCGGCAGAGTCTCCTCCCCGTGCCCGCCGCATCGATACCTCTTGTCTGCTGCTGCACCCACGTTCGTGTGTTGTTCAGGAGGGAGGAGACTCAACCGAGCCCGGTGCACGAAGCGCCACTCTTTGAAGAGGGTGTAGCGGCCGGACCTCATGAAAGGAAAACTGGTGGGGTCTGCCGCTACACATGCCATCGCCTTGCCCTGGGACGGCTTCTCTTGGAGAGAATGTTCCAGAGTCTACACTTTCATTTTAGCCAAAAGGCCGGTGGCGAGCATTTTGTTGAGAGAAGAGTCCAGAACTTTCTGTTTGTGAACGCTGAGGGGATGCCGATCGAAACAAATAGGGTGAACGTCACCTAAATCAGTCCTCTGTTCCCGTACCTTAACCTTGCCAGGAGCGTGTCTGAACATTGTTTCAAAGGCTTGGGTTATTTCAATTTTGTCTTTTAGCTTTGATGGCTCTTTGTAGGCTTCGATTACAGTAAGAAAGTGCTCAAAGGAGGGATATACATTCGTTGCAAGCAGACCAGACTGGGGAGGTGGTGAAGTACTGGCTTTGTATTGATGTCATAGCTGTAGGTGCCCACACGGCGATCGAGCGTGATTCCCGACTTGGCTAAAAAATTACAGCCCAAAATCAACGGGCGAGAATGTCAGGGAGAATGTCGCTTATCGAGTGTAACCGCTAAACGAGCTGCAGACGCAGCATCGATAACATGAGCAGACTCCACGTGTATATTAGCGTTTACACTTCGCAAGGCTTAGCCTTTAATGTCGCATGCATTTCCGAAGTGATTTCCCGAAACCAATACGAATGAGCCAGAATCTAAAAGAGCTGGCAACTTTAAGCCTGTGATAAAAACCATAATCAGTGGTGCTTTATCCGCGTGGGCAACCAGAAGAGTGAATGAAGACGATAGAAAGCTCACCGCCTTGTCCAGTACACCGTGGCGGTTATCGGGTGGGGGGCACTTAGGAGCAGCGTTGGTTGCTGGTTCCTCTGTTAGGTGTCTGAGTGGGAAGGGATGCGGCTTTTTCCCTTTGGGCGTACGTTTCGTTGTCGAAGGTTCTCCGCGGCTTTCTTTCTTGGCGGCTAGATGATGTGAATACTACAACACCCTGCGACCAGGTCTTTGCGGTGCACCTGGTTGCTTTTGAAAACGAGCCGCAGCACACAGAGAGGCCTCAGTGTGTGTTTTGAGACCAGCGTGAAGTGGGAGCAACCCGGAGGGGGGCAAAATGTTGGCCGGCGACTGGCATGCGCTCACTATCGCCAGCACCAGCCATTTTCTAGGCGACCAGAAAGGGGGCTGCTTGGGCACTGTTATAAAGACGATGGTCTTTCTTGGGGACCTTCGACGGAAAACTTTTGGTCTGTCTGTCTGTACATTTGTCTGTTTCAAACGGCACCAAACGTCCAAACCAATCCGCAGCACCCACCAATATTGCTCAAGGTTTAGCGTTCATAGTTTTGCGATTGTCAATTCAAAAAACAAATATTGCGCATATCTGAGGCGCCATAACAACATGTCTATGTTTTGTATGTCTGTCTTTATACAAGAATAGAAACACACAACTAACTCTAAGGACGGTAGCATTTATCGCGCTGCGCTTACAGTGCAACCCGATGCTAAAGAAGGTGTTTCCAACGCTTTACAACGACGACACGGTGGTGGCACCTGCCCATCCCTTTGAATTCTATACCTTATCACCTCCGAGACTGGCGCTCATGTTTCTCCGCGGTCGCGCACGCCGTCGTTTTCGAAGATAACTGCCAGATGGCGCTTGTGTCTAATGTGCCTTGATACGTTCTTTCGCCTCCGCTACAGGCTCGAGGCACTCTAACGCAGCGCCTTCAGAATACCATTCAGCGATTTTCTTGCAGAGAACATCTAATAAACGTTTTGTTCGCTCTCTCCAGACGAAAGACTATCGTCTTTCGACGACATTTACAGTTTAACATGTATATTCGGGCCATTTTTTTTGTAGTGGCCCAACCTCCAAATTAGAAGCATGTACTGGAGGGTTCCTGCTTCTGCCGCCGGCACAAGAATGAGTGGCGGCTGCTATGGGCTGGCCTACGGTCAAGGCACCCGGTATGGGTGACTCACGGTCCTGGGTTGTTGACGGGAAGGTGGCCGGAAAAGGCATATTCATCATCAACATCATCACCAGCCTGACTACGTCCACTGCAGGACAAAGGCTTCTCCCATCTTCCGCCAGTGAACCCGCTCCTGTGCTTGCTGCTGCCAATTTACACCCGCAAACTTTTTAATCTCATCTGCCCACCTAACTTTCTGTCTCCCCCTAACCCGCTTCCCTACTCTGGGAATCCAGTTAGCTACCCTTAATGACCAGCGGTTATCCTGTCTACGCGCTACATGCCCGGCCCATGTCCATTTCCTCTTCTTTATTTCAACTATGATATCCTTAACCCCCGTTTGTCCCCTAATCCACTCTGCTCTCTTCTTGTCTCTTAAGGGTAAACCTACCAGTTTTCTTTCCATTGCTCGCGGCGTCGTCCACAATTTAAGCTGAGGATGACGCAGCGAGCAATGGAAACAAAAATGGTAGATGTACCCTACCAAAAGGCAGATTATGGTGACTCAATGGCTTTTGAACCATTTTTGGGGCTATCGTGTTGAACCAACCGTGACACGCACAGGATGGCTCGAGAGTGGATTTGGGCGGGAGTGGTGGTTGGTATGCGAGTTGCGCCAACATCGCGGCCTGAATATCATCCGCTACATTGGTGAGGACGCCAAATCAGTGGAATGAACGATTCCTGATGCCCGAATCACTCTTTCCGCTTGAGATGCCGAAGGGCCCACGCGGTCATAAAGTATCTTTAAGGGCCATATGTATTCTTGGAGGCTTTCACCTTCAACTTGTGTACGGCTGTGAAGTTCATCTTTCATGTGAACGACGTATAGCCGGGAGGGGGGAGAGAAATTTGACACAAAATAGCTGCTCGAAGTGGGATCAACTCTGGAAAGACTGGCCACAACACCAACGTGTGGCAGACCTAAAAAGAGGGTCACGAGCAGACCGCGTAGCAGAGGGCTGTCATTTGCGAGGGCTTGCGCGTCGGGGTAATCTTGTAACTCTTGCAAAAAGTCGGAAACCGATTTATTCCCGTGTTTACTTCGTATACAGCCACTGCCAGCGGCAAACGAAAACTGTCGGCTGGTGTAGCCTGGAGTTCTAGCAATGCGGTCAGCTGGTTGACGGTACGAGACGTATCTGGCGCGGACACGTTGTGTTTTACCTTTTTGGGCATTATATCGACCGTTCAGTCAGTACGGTTTTCCCCTTTGCAAGCTGTAATTCCACCAGAACGCAAAAGCATTGCAATATGCGCAACACATATCCCGTCTGAGATTGACTGACCGGATGGGTGCCTTATGAGTGCGCGTCCCAAGTTATGGAAGTGAACTTTCACGAAAAGAAGAAAAACTACACGAAAAAACAACGTTGGGTGCCCTCGTTTCTGCTGAGGGGGGTCAGCAAGCCGCAATTCACATGACACGAGCCAGCAACAGTGGGAACACTGACCACTTTTCATTCACGGCTAAAAATATTCTCACCAAGCCTTCCAGGTCAGCACAACATAGCACAAGTGCATGCAATTGCGCCAAAGGCCCAGAACGAACCATCACTGCCTACCCACGGTCAACGGGACATAACGGCAGGAACACAAACGAAATTCACATGCAACTCACGGTATAGTCTAAGATGAGCCAGAGACTTACCTTAGCGGAAGCCCCAAACCGGCGCGGCCTCTGCTCTGCAGCATTCACGTAGGGAAATCTCTGGCGCATCGGCTGACCATCACCGCATCTCATAGGTCCACCGCCAAAAAGCCCGCGAGCTCGTCTCACCTCCCTTGCTATCTACTGGCGTCCTTCTGCCTTGCCCCCAGTGGCTTTCTTCAACGCTGCCGCTCGTAAAACGCATGGGCAATGCTACGTGTGTTATCCTGTCGCCTGCTTCCAACCTACTGGCTGCAGATAAGGGCCGATCGGCCCGACAAAATATACACTTCGTTCTATCTCTTGAACCTTCTTTCTTTTCTTTCTCTCTACCGCTGTCTTTTTCTTTCTATGTCATGCATTATGCTCTCCTCTCGTCTCCTTCCTCCTCACCCTCATATTTCTTTTCTTCCCGCTCGGCTTATTACACTATAAGAACTGTGTTAGGTCCTGTCCCGCTGCCTGCATAGTAGAGGTGTGACGATGCTTGTCTCTCGATCGGGGGTACATGGAATTTAATTCCACCTCGTTAACAATTTCTCCTTCGCTTTTTCTTTTCCTCTCTCGCGGGCCCGTTTTTCTCTCTGTATCTCTGTATTTGCTCTCTGCATACCATGCCGGATCAGTCGGCGCACGTGCTCTCGGAGTGACCCACAAGAAGGGGAATACGCAGAGAGCGGAGGCCAGTTCCCAATGTCCCGGCGCCAGACGTTCGCGATTGTTTAAATAAATTACTATATGCAGCTTTCTTTGGTGCTCAGTGACTAGCGACTTCTTTCAGCATTCCCTTCCTGGAAATTTTTTTTCTCTAAACAAAGCTCATTTCACACTGCATAAATAAACCAAAAAGCCGCTCAAGACGGAGCGCTGCGGCAGACTATTCTCCTATATTTAGCCGAGAAATGTTCTCTGCACACCCATATATACAATCAGACCTCAACAACGTGGGGAATTTCCTTCTGTGGGCAATATTTGCACTAGACCAGAAAAATTCTATGTACTGGGCTGCAGCGGAGCACATTATTTACGACAGCAGAACCTCGCGGCGTCACAGAAGAGGCCCCCTTTGTTCTGTGCTGACCGAGTGACAGATGTGGGATTTTTTACCGATTCTAAATCCGCGTTAACCCAGCGCACTTCACTTGTCGTCATTTTATGTTATTTTCTAATGAAATATTGTGTAACAGAAAAAAACGAGACCTAAATCTCCACTTATTTTCTTGATGACCAAGTATGAACATATGTAACGTACTGAGTGTGCGATCGCGCGGCTCAGAATTCTTGTTCTTCGACCGCCTTGATGATATTGAGAGTGGATCACTCTTAGGGGCCTAGGCTGCTGTATACTGTCATCCCTTCGCGTGACACAAGTGGGGCCAGGAGTAAGAATAGAAAAATATAGGAAGCAAGCAAGCAATTAGTAGAAATAAGAGAGAAGTAGAAATGACCAAACAGAAATGAGTAGAAATAAGCGAGCAAAAGCATGGCAGGAAAAGCTGGAACAGAACAGAACAAAAGAAAGAAAGAAAGAAGAAAGAAAGAAAGAAATAAAGAAAGAACCAAAAATGGCCGCCCAGCTCCGCACTCCCTTCAAGCTTGGCACTACTCGGGTGAAGCTGCCTCAATTTTTCGTCAACGATTGCAAGTTTCTGTTGTCATTCAAAGCTAACAAGTAGCTAGTCAGCAGGAACACAACGACTCTGTTCCAGTTTATATGATTCGCCATAGCGAAACGCTAATAGATCGCGTGGGTGTAGGTAGCTGCGGAAAGATCCGGGACATATTCTGAGCCAAATGTCTGGTTATCGCTGTACGTGACAGAATATGCCGTGTTGCATTTCAATGACGTAAGCAGTGTAAACGACGTGAAATAGGTGACCGGTAAAAAGGGCAATCGCAGTGAACTGTGGGATACGACGGCTTCCGGTTCGACGCACCATGCGGGTTAGCAATGACACGCGAGCATTTTGTACAGCTCCGTTGAAAAAAAACGCCTCTTCGTGCAATGTCACTGCTTTCGAAGTTAGTTTTTTTTTAGATGCGGAGCATCTAATACTCGAGGCTTGTAGTGCGGCGCCGTCCGCAAGCTTCCTCCTCCTTCTTCCACCATCTGTGCATCCCTTCCTCCTCTACACACCGCGCGCGCTTCACTCCTCCACCTTCTGTGCACCCTTCCTCCTCTACACACTGCGTTCGACATCTACAATTCTCCTGATTCTCCAGTGGACGCGCATGCGCCGTCGCGCTTCGAGAACATTCAACAGCTGACAGTGCATGCGCCGTCGCGCTGTATATATACTCAAGGTCGGCGCTCGCTCGCTCAGTTGCCGCTCGTCGGTTGGTTTGTACGGCGCGTCGACGTCCAAGGCCGCGGTGAAATGAATTCCAACGAATCCACAAACACAATGATCGACGTCCCTTCGACCAGCGCTGCCCTTTCGCATACGTGTGTACGTGTTCACTCATTTAACACCCCCTCCTACAACCACGTTAACCAATTTAGCCATCGACCGAAGTAAGTCGCAATTTAACACCCTATTTCACAACCACGTTAACCAATTTAGCCATCGACCCAAGTAAGTAGCACTTTAACACCCCGTTAACCAATTATATGCTCCGCATCCTCCTCAGTGTTCCCCCGAGGGAAGCTGCGGGCAATTTTTTTTGCTAACCATTACTGTAACAATGATCAGCTACGGAAGCCATGAACGGCAAGGAATCTTTTTTGTCGCACTAAAATCATCTGCAATGCCTTTATGCTGTGCGGGGGTATACTGTCAGTTTGGCTAGCAGATCAGTCGGTACAAAAAACAATTCTTATTGTATGATACGTTACTGCTGATAAAAAGATCACCATTTTAAAGATCTAAGGGGATGGAGATGACTGCGGCAGTGTGGTCAGAGTTCATTTCGGTATCGCTGCTTCGGCCGACATCATCGGTCGATTGGCATAAAGCGCAGAACCTGTTGAGCGCGTTGAGATATTTTTTCTAGCCTTCAGCGCCTATATATAGGATGTATTTCTTAGTCGAAGCCAGATGCTTATTTAAACGCTGATCTTCAACAAGCTGCGCGGCACGGTGGCGCATAAACAATACAATCAGACATTGATGGCACCAAATCATCAAAACCTTCCACTTTTTTAACGCACTTCTTCCTTTGGGTGCCGCCGTGCGCACAGTTTGACCAAAATAACGCAAACAGACTCCTCCAGCGCTTCGTGTAAACATACTCTCGAGTGGAGTTTTGTGTTTTTCCTCATATATATGAGTGCAATGGCTGGCGCTCATCTAGTCTGGCAAATTGATTTCACAGCGCGTTCCCATTATATATTTGCTAGGTGCTTACGCGACAATTTATTTCTCAATTTAATATTTGCAGCAAATTCATGCGTAAGCGCTTTTTTTTAGTGTAGAATACACACGTACCTGGGATAAAATGGTTCGGCACACTCCGGCTTCAACGTTACGTACTTAAAGGCTACCTGTCGCTGTGGCTCTCTTTATTGCCACGGCCCATCTCATTTTTCTTTCTTCGTTCCATGGGAATCGATACATGCGTTTGCCTTTCACGCTCGAGTTGGAGCAGCCAACAGCTGAACAACCGACCATGGTTTATCAGGACGAAGATTATTGGGCCACCGCGCGCGAATCCCGAATAATGTGAGGCTTGCGGCGAAGCGGTTCTCCGTCGTCTACATTTCTCGAACCGGAAGGTGGTAGCAGACGGTGCATCCCACAATCCCTTGCTCTTTTACTGGTCACCTATTCCGAAGGCAGCGGAATTCGGGTGTCTGTACGACCGAAGGCATGCTCGTTAGAAGCGTTTGATCACCCAGATATCTGTACTACAACCCTGTGTTTTAGAAAAGCGCGCATTCGTCAAGGAACATAGATACGTGACGATTCTGTACTTAAATATCTGAATTTATTGGTCAGCTGAACAGACTTTACTTGTGCCTTGCCTGTGACAGTCATTTTTCTTTTATATGTAGAGAAATTTGCCGCCATTTTGTGGGACGACGCAAACAAGAAATGACTCGAGCAGCACACTCACCCCCACCAAAGCACCCAAGAACTCTGCGTTCGAGTCTTCTTTTTAGTTAACCATCTCAGTTTACTTTTTTATGCTCCGTTCCTTTCTAGTTCTTTACCCATTTTCCATATCCCCGCAGAGAAGCATATGAGTGGTTTCTATACAGGCGTAGATGCAATGTCTTCTAATAAAATGCTTTCTCTCTGTCTTCCTATTGCTTCGTGATCGTGATACCAGAGCCGCGTAGCGCCAGTAACAAAAATTACGATGTGAGCACTTTTGGAGCGGTAAAGGCACTTGTTATACAATTTATTTTTTAAAGTGAACCATTACGTTCACCACGCAATGCCGCCAGTGGCGTAGCCAGGGGGTGGCACAACACTTTTCCGCGATACGGTGGTGACAGCTGGCAAGTTCCTAAAAGCGGATCTCGCATGGTACAAGGGGCATTATTACTAATAGTAATATCCAGGGTTTTACGTCTGGGAGTGTATGACGTTGAGAGACTCCTTGTGGGACGGCTCCGAAAATTCCCACCACCTGGTGTTGTTTGACGTGCACTGACAACACACAGTACACGGGTCTTCACTATTCCACCTTCGCTGATTGCCACCACCACCGAGTAACCACTGCCCCACCTTGGCGGGGGGGGGGGGGCTATTTTACTAAGGATTAATCCTACTGAAAATCCCCAATGCATATGTGTGTTTGCTGAGAAAGATATAAACAAACTCTTTAAAAATATTCTACGCCATGACACACACTGACGCAAACTTCAATAGAGTTTATCCCCATCAGACCACACACCAACGAGTTCAAAGGAATCGTTAAGCACGCAACCTTGAAGGTTATTGAAGAAGTGCGCTTTAATAGTGTCGATAACTTTCTATGAAACAGTGGCATTTTGGCACTCGTTAGCACTTTGTTACTTATGTAATGTAGATGTGTGACTGTAAGTGGTTGTCAGTTGGGATATATGATGATGACATAAGTTATGCAGGTGTACCTAATCTCTTACGGCTGTTCGGTATTCCTCCGATCTCGTGAATGAACACATGTAGGCCATTCAGTGATGTTACCTATGAAACTAGTAAAGAGCGCATGTAGACACCCAACTTACAATGTATTTACAGCTGCGATTAACGCTTGCTTTCTCATTCCGTCTCGGCCGAAAATTTTGAGTCTTTGAGCATTTGTTCGCGGCAAAATCTCTCAAGTATTTTCTAGAAGTGCTAGGTATTGGTCCGCGTGGCTGGGCGCCATGAAATTTCAAAGGTGAACGGGGCAACTCACAAGGTAATACCGATAATAACTCAATAAGTGGTCACCGTCAGGTTATAGTAGCTACATAGGGCTACACATCTGAGATGATATTATATAATACGTACTTAATTGCATTTATTCCCAATGAAAAGCTCGAAATATCATTCTACAGTTTTTTTCAATCCAATATGTTGCTAATGAATAACTTCATGAAAATCTTGCAAGCGTAATAGCAACTACCGGTAAGGTGTACGTAGCATAAGACGTAAAGTTGCACATTTTTGTTGATGACTTGATTGAGACTCAAATGCACAGTGAGTTAGGTTTGCTTGTTAGCATCGGACTTCAGTTGTCTCTAGTTTTTTTGGTGCAACTTAAATATTTTTGGGAACTGAAGAAAAATGCCGAGTTGAGGACTACGCATTTTGTTTGCTATAGTCGGTAAGCTCTTGATGTTTTCCCCTGAGGTTATTTTGAATCTCTTCGCAAGTTACCGTGGCGAATATCTCTCAAGAGAGGCATGTTCGAAGCTGGTTAATCGAATTTTTTGCTTCTCTGAGATGAGTCGCCCTCTCTAACAATCGCCTATCCCGATTGTGGCAGTGAAAAGACGTCGCGACACGATCCTAGCGTTCACACAGTGTGACTCAATGTGGCCCCAAGAAAACTTCACTCTAGCCACGCGGACATGCACTCAACAACTACGGTACGTATGTGGCCGCAGCTTGCGTTATGATCTTGTCAACACGACTTGCGGACAGCCGAAGTAGATGTAGCTGTTTTTTTAGCTCTTTAGTACACTCCGTCAATGTAATATTCTGAAGACTTTTGTTGAGAGGAACAATAAAGTCATCCACCAGATTTTGTCCAAGTTTGAACTGAAAAAGAAAGAAAAAAAAAACGTAATGAATATGGTAAATGCTGTTATTGCATGAGAAACTGACACATGTTTAGCATATCTTAGCCTAAGATTTTTGTTCTTCGTGGATTTTGGGCGTAAGCAGGAGACGCTGGCTGAAACCTATATATAGCAGGTAGTGCGTGTTGGCGATGCTACTATAAAATCGCAAAAGTACCACAACACAGAACTGGCTCTACGGTTAAAGGTTATAATTATAGTTTAGTTAGTGAGTTTTTCATTCATAATAATCCTTAAACGTCATGATGAGTGGTGTCATTGTCAATGGTTTATGAACACTCTGCAGCACTTACAGTTCATCAAGGTTTCTTCAGTCGCATACTTAGGATGTGCGTAAGAAAAGGAACACTTCCGCAACTTTTCAGATAAAAACACTGGTCATGCCATAATGTCTGCGACCACAGTAGACAATTATCATAACATCTTAAGCCCCATTTTCGGACATTCATGTTAGGCATTCATGGTACATAGCTGAAAACGGCTGTTTTTGTTATTAAGCTTGCTCATTGAAGTTCTTCGGCGTTACACCAGAACCGATCTCTTTATTGCTTTCTATTCAATCTGACTTTTAGTGTGGAAAGCGTAACTGTGATAAGTACGTGCCGCGCAACACACGTAATGCGTTAATAAGCGAATAACCTCAATAACGATTGTTTATAGATGTGTCGTCGTTGAGGCAAGTCTATGAGCAAACATTGTCATCAGGAGGAGATAGTATAACGCTATCTTTCAAGTTTTATTTACGCTGGATGATCATCAGGTGTGAACGATCCACAAAGGTCAAACGTGTGCGTGAGCTGCTTTAACAATGTTTATATAGAGTGCGTATATGAGTGCGTAACTGTGTTTCACAGAGTGCGTATGTCTCTTTCATGGTGACGTGAACAGAGGAGGCGTTCTCAAAAGGAGACGTTTAGTACTCTACGTTCCTGTCGCAGTTGCGCGCACGCTGTTGAATAAAGTGCGCGCGTGTGACCAACGTAAGTTTATGATTGCCACTTTTCCCCACAATACTTATTGAGCGCTGTTGCGATGAGAATTTCCTAGTCGTTCGAGGACAGAAATACAGTATGTTGGCAGGTGCATTTATAAGCGATTATTTCATAATCAGAATAAAAAATTCGTTCGATTTATGGGGTGTATTATCGCATGAAACGTTTTTTCTGTATATATACGCACTTTTTCAAATGAAGTTTTAGTTGTTAGAGCGGTGCGTACCATGTTTCCTTCTTTCACGTTTTATCAATTTCCACGCTACCCAACGATAGGAATAAGTTCCAACCCACCCGTCTTTCAGTACCTAATACATTTTCTATGACAGAGCCAATGTTACAAAAGACGCGTTCCCTATATCGTATCTACCAAACGCCAATATCTAAGTAAGGACAACGAGCGCAACAGTGACGCTTTTGCATCAATAAAACGAAGGGTTCAAGCTCCCTTTTTCAGCAAGGATTGTTCTATAGCGTTATCACTCTCTCTTTCGTTCGGCATGCTTTTCAATCACACCACGCCGTCGTTCTCACAGTACGTTCCTTCATACGACCGAAGTACAACTTTGACGTCAATACTCTGACAAAAAGTCTTTTCATTCTACAGTCTGCCGCATTTTTTCACTAGCGACTCGGGAACTAGCGCCTGTTCGAGTGCTTACGCCTCAGCATTCACGTCATTGCTGCCTTCACTGAACTTTGCGAGTAGTGGAAACCTTCCTCTCCTGTCTCAACAGCACGCGTGCAGGTTCTCTTTCGCTTAAAGCTTGGT
Source organism: Rhipicephalus annulatus (assembly GCA_013436015.1). Lineage (NCBI taxonomy): Eukaryota > Metazoa > Arthropoda > Arachnida > Ixodida > Ixodidae > Rhipicephalus > Rhipicephalus annulatus. The sequence continues at coordinate 226,611 of WOVY01011902.1, read as the reverse complement.
GGAGACGTTGACAGAGAAGTGAGGAGGAGACGTTGCTTTTCTTTTCATTCAAACTGCTGTTTTGATGCAGTACTTATGGGCACGTTTGTTCATGCACAATAAACTATTGCACATGCTTCTAAATATGACATGGTTGCAGATCTTTGACTAAAAAATACCATCATATTTACTCATGTACCTATCAGTGAACGTCTTTAACAGTGCACTTATGTTAAAGACCAAATTAACAAAGCCTAACGTTGACCGTACAGAATCAAACATTTTGTATCACTGAGAAAACACCTATTTCAAGTTGAGAGATTGATTGATTGATTGATATGTGTGTAGTTTAACGTCCGAAAACTCTCATACGATTAAGAGAGACGCTGAGGTGGAGGGGTCCGGAAATTTCGACAACCTTTGGTTCTTTAACGTGCACTAAAATGTAAGCACACGCGCCTACAGCATTTTCGCCTCCACCAAAAATGCAGCTGCCGCAGCTGGGATTCAATCATGTGACTTGCTAGTCAGCAGCCGAGTACCTTAGCCACTAAACCAAAAGCAAGTTGAGAGGGAAAACATAGAACTTAATAGGCGGCGTAATGCAGTACGTTTACCGTTTCAGTATGCAGGCTAAAGAAAACAAGCGTTTGCAGTTTGTTCGTGGTCCTTCATGTAATCTGTTTCGTTCGCACTGGACCGCCAGAATTTTGTGGTCGGTGGGCATAATAGGAACTTTTCGAATAGGTGCCTAAATGTCTTAAAGATACAAAAAATAATGTCGAGGCCACAGCGGATGCGTGACACTCAAAAAGCGTTTGCGTTTCACGTTGAAGATGCTATTTGCCAAATTTAACAGGGGCCCCAAAGCCGGTGAAAACATCCTAACGTAGAACACTCAGGGAAGCACACACTCGTGCGACGGCTTTCAGCGCGCACCTAAATTTGCCTTGAAACATTATAACGCCACCCGCCACGGTGGTCTAGTTACTGAGGCACTCAGCTGCTGACCCGCAGGTCGCAGAATCGAATCCCGACTGTAGCGGCTGCATTTTGTATAGACGCAAAAATTGCTGTAGGCCCGTGTGCTCAGATTTGGGTGCACGTGAAAGAACCCCAGGTGGCCGAAATTTCCTGAGCCCTCCACTACAGCGTCTCTCATAATCATACGGTGGTTTTGAGAGGTTATATCCCATATATCATTATTACGCAGTAACGCGTCAAGTCCACAAGCTAGCCGTGTGAGTGCTGCTATTGCTCCATCTAAACACGTGTCGCGGATACCGTTGATCTGCAATTCAAAAGTCCATGTCTTGGCTCGCACATGCAAAAGTGAACTGCTTCGGCTGTGAAAGAGCAAATTTCCTTAAAAAAACATCGACTTAGGCAAGGCGCTATCGGTAAGCGCGAAACCATTTAAGAAACTCCACGTTCGTTCCTGCGTGCCCGAACGCTAACACCAGCAAAGCTCTTTGTGGCGCCAATGATTTCGGGCCACTATTATTTAAACTTCCCTAAACATTCGCTCACAAACAACGCCACCGGCGTCGATGACGATGTAAACAGTGGAATTCTGCGACATTGTTTCTTTAAGGCTATCACGTCATTGGCAGTTAACTATATTGTCGCGGAGTCGTGACGTGGACGAAGGGAGCAGAATGCAGGTCCAATAATCACTCTTCATTCAAACCGAACTTGTGGCCACGCAAAAAAAAGGAAGGCAGATTACAGCAAGATTCTGGCGCTAATAGCAGCGAGCAGAGTGTCGGGCGTAGACCAACTGACAAGAGGCCAAGCGGGTCGGCATTTATACACTTGCAATTGAATATTCTAGCGTTATCTCCAGCGGCAACCTAGGTTCCAGAATAATCTGTGATGTTTGCGAAGCGGGTATAGTCCTAACAAAATGATCTACAGCAGTCCCGAAGCTTCTCCAACAGTGTGGGCGTGGTTCATGCTGAGAATTACTGACAGTGAAACGGGGCGATAACAAAACTTGAAGCGGGAATAGGCAATATCCCAAAGTACAAAGATTACTCAGTGAATAGGCAATTTGAACAATAAACAAGTGAGAAAACACGTTGAATGTTAGGTACCTTATCGTTTATAGTACACTTACATTCCGCATAGTTTCATGAAGAGTGACAAACGCCGGCTCCAGGCGGTCTAGAACCAACTTGCGCGAGGCATGCACCACCGCGATTGGGCCGTCAGTGCACAGGGCGTCGCCGTAGCAGTGTTCTCCGCGGTAGTTCCAGCGGCACGTGAAGGTAAATATCCCTTGCGGATAGCGGGTGAAAACGATGTTCAGCAAGTCCTGGTCCGCAAACGGAATGCGACCATGGAACTCTTGATTCAGTTGCATTACGCGGTTCTCCAGGTCGAAGGCCCGCATTCGTGTGAGGTTCATCATCAGCAACCCAGCATTCAACGCTGCACAAGGAAACAGAAACAAAAGGAAAGTGAATCACTTCCGAACTCAAATGGACGGCTAGTATCTGATAACGTCACTTTCGGCAGCGTGCCTCTGAGTTCCTCTTTTACAGACGTAGCTAAGACAGCCAGCTGCTGAGGCTAGCATGCCGATGAGTCAATAATGATATTATGTGACGTTTCGCTCCACTAAACCATCGTACGATTATGAGCCATGCCGTAGTGATAAGCTGTAAAAATTTTGACCATCTGCTGTTTTCAAGGCGCCCTGACATTGCACAACACTCGACATCTAGCATATCACCTCCATCGAAATGTGACAGCCACGGTCGGGGTTGCAACCGCACAACATCGTGCGTTATTAGCTGCTTTATTGCGAAATCAGGCTTATTAGAGTATATAAACTTGAGCTGTTCGACGTTCAATTAGCTCACAAGGCCTTTTACGCACGCTGTTGCTCTCACGAAGACCTGTAGAACTCTAGTTGCAGTGACCGACAATGCGGTATGTGAGGTATGCGGCACCGAAGACGGCATCGATCATCTGCCATGCCATTGCCCTTAATTCGCGTCTGAGACTAAAATATTCTGACGCGTTGCAGTGACTTAACAATGAGCGACTATTTTTGCAGATGCTGCTGGAGCACCGTTTTTGTCTTTCGTCAGCTCACAAGGCTGTCACAGCCATCTTTCGCTTTCTGAGGATTATGGGCTTATGTGAACAGCTTTGACTTTTGTATAGTGCCACCGATGCATACGCGTCAGGCCATTTACTACTATTTTTTTCTCTCTTTTCGTTCTCTCTCATCTAACCATTATACTGCCCCGTCCCATTACCGCAGCGTAGTGAAGCCAAACCGGCCTGTTCCTGGTTAAAAACCCTGCTTTCTTCTTCTTGTCCTCTACGTATGGCACACACCCATTGGAGGAGATTGGCTGAATAGAAGGTTAATTCCTTCCATAACTACAGTATTTGTTATTCTAAGGTCCAATGTATATTGATTGTAATTTGTTGCCGATTCGAAGTGTCAATTACTTGTAATTTAAGATGTTATGCGTTCTATATATCTTGTCCCTTCTTATCGTCATCCAGACAATAGCTGTGACTAATAAGCATGCACTATATTTCAACGTGAAATGTTTACTAATGAACAGGCGTAACACTACTTTAATTTATTTCGCTAGAGAACTGTGTGATCACAAATTTTATTTTATTAAGACCATATAAATAACTTTCACGTAGTACTCAACACTGTGGACCTTCATTGGCCTGCGCTGAGCTGCTTACACGGGTTGTCTGTGTGTTAATTGTACTAATATAGAAATACGCACGATGTAATATTCTGACATTGAGCGAAGATGGTAGCAAGAACAATGCATGGAGCATACAGCTTGCCTCTGAGCTCCCTCTTTATTATTAGGACCCCTTCACTTAAGTTCTTAAAAAAACACTTAAGTTCCACTTGAACGTTGCATTCAGCATTCCAAATGCGATCACCAGCCCCACCCTCCCTTATTTTTTTACTCCACTGGTACCCACAGGTGGTCAAAAGTCACGCTGCTCCATCGAATGCTTCAAACTGTCCACAGGAGCTTAAGACCGGAAACAAGCAAACAAGCAGAGTGCAGCGATCACATCCGGCGAGCGAGAACAACAGAAAACACGCACGCGGAGGAGAACATCGCCACTTTATAAGATAAACGAACTTTACTAGAGCGCTAAACACGTGTGACGTTCTTGCACGAGAAAAAAATAAGCCCATTCCTCGCTATGACAGCCGTCATCTCCTTCTGCTTTTGTCGTCGCCTATGTGCGCTGTTCTATGAAGCCCTGCTAACTCGCTCAGATGGCTATTTTGCTGGAGCTGTCAGCGAGATCACGGGCATTATTGTCATAATCATAACTACCGTTCATCATCATGATCATCAACATCATCATTACATTTAATTTATTTCTTTATTTACTCCCTCATCTGGCCAAGTGATTTGCATGACGCCTACTGCCACTGTTGCTACTACTACTGTAACACTGCAACAACAACAACTACTACTACTATTACTACTACTACTACTGCTACTGCCACTAATATTATTACAACTATTACATCGCTTCTGCTACAACTACTACTATCGCTATTACTACTACTACTACTACTATTACTACTTCCTACTATTGTCACTGCTACTATTACTACTACTACTTACTACTATTGCTACTAACTAATACTCATACTATATATTGCGATGACTGCAGAGGAAGGCACATTTTGGTGTAAAAGAGAGTGTAGAAGTTGATCAGCGTAAGAAAAGTTGTTACCAAACGGCGGCACGAATGGATGTAGTGCCTTTGTCGTATAGTAGTTCATTGTGTAGTTCTCTGTCTCCGGCGCCATGCCAGCCATCTGCCATTCATTCATGGCGTAGAATTTTCTCCAGAAGTCTTCGACAGGATGAACAAATATCACGTCTGTGTCAACGTAGATGACGGCATCCTCGTTAGGAAACATACTCTGTGAAGATAAAGTCACGGTAGGGGGTAGATAGGTACACTTTCTGGTAAGTAGGCTGGTTTACTTTATAAAGCTATGAAGCGTTTACTACGGCATACCACTTAAAACTGTACATAAAATGTGCATTTGCCTGGCTTGTTTCATTTTGTAATAAAACTTCGTGATATGTACGACAATGTGTGACACCAAGAGACCTCATTACAGCACTAAACATTAAAAGCAGCGTCAAACTGAAAATAAACGCACCCTCCAGATTTTGCTGACCTGTGAATATCAATCTTAAATCACTGCTGATATTAACGCATCCGATTTAATGATTTTTCTGACACAATATTTCCGTAAAGTGTACGCACATAATTTTTCATAATGCGTATGGTTCGACTCAAAAGGAATCCAGCATACATTTTATAGAGCTATCGCTATCAAGCAATCATAAAGTGGGAATGTTTCATTGTTGGTAACGTATGGTTAGCGTGATGAGCCAGAATTCACAAAAAATAATAATATCAAGCTTCGTGTGCTGGCAATAAGGAAACAGGCGACCATTTGTCGAAATCTCCTCAATGGATGCTCTTCAAGCAAGTGTTCAGCTGGCCTTGACAGGGAATTCCGAAAATGCTTCGCATGTGAAACAGCCTTTATTCATGTTTTTCTCTCATGCGTCTACTGAGGTATTCAACACTCTCCGGCTTATCTTGAATGAAGTATATTCAGGCATAAGAGATTTGGCATTAACACATGTATAGTTACAAATCTTCTCTTCAAGTAGTGTTTATAAATCCTGAAAAGCATGGCTGTGCATGAAACGATTGTCCTGGTTTAACAGAGTTGCCATGTTTTCAATTAATCAATACATGACCTTACTATCAGAGTTCATTGCCCCTCAAATTCAGCCTTCATGAATTTTTCGAATCCGCCAAGAACAAACGAAGTTACAGGTTTTAGTCACGCGCTTCAATGCGTGCTCTCTTCTCTCATCCCGACGATTGGGCGGAAAGCTAAGTGGGCAGGGATGAAGCGTGGCAAAGAAGTTAAAGTCACCGTGCGCCATAACCTTGGGCGCACGTTATCAAACACGACCATTCCTTTTGTGGTTACAGTGCGAGAGCCTATGGCGAGTCTAGTGCGAAAGTAGTGTTAGCAAACTATATATATCCCAGCGCCTGCAAGTGGCCGTGGTCCGTGAAATGAAATGCACCTGATATAAATGCCGTTCTGTATTTCCGCCCATCATTGCCAGTAACTTGGCAGTAGGTGCGAGAGTAGGCACGACACGCAAACAGTAGGCGCGAGACGCAAGCATGTGGCACGAGACTCGAGCATGCGCAGAGGAGTCGCCAGTGCCGAGGCCGGATTCACGAGTAAACGTGTGACTATAAATTGCTCCGCATTAGAATATATCCCTCTCCACAACCTCAACTCAGTAAAGCTGTGCACGTAGCCGGCGCCGCTTACAAACTTTATTGTACCCCAACCCAGACGTACTCTCTAAAATTGACCCTGACAAGTATCCATCACAAACATGTAGGCTATGCAACACTAATCTAGCTAAAGCTACATTATATCATATAGTGTGGGAGTGCCAGAGAAACACATCTAAAACAGATGTCTTGAAAGGTTTCAGTAGAGATGAGCGGGAATACGGCCCTGTCCAGCCCGGACAGGAGGGTCCCAGAGGCCCTAGTGGCCCGCGCAAGGACTGGGGCACAAGCCAATTGGGTCCAGGACTTGGGACTCCACGCATTGCTCAATAGGTGTAATACAGTTTTTCATCATCATTAAAACATGCATTTCTCTCGTAATTATTTTCAAGTTCTTCATTGAGCATGAAAAGACAGTTTATGCATCTCACTAACATTTGCAGTTATGAGGTAGCGTTCAAGAGCCTGTTTCAAAGCAATAACAATGACTGCGTCGGTCGCGGGCATTGGTTGCAGCAAGAAATTGGCATTCTCTATAAGCCTAAAAGGTCGATGCATACGAGAATAAAAATCAGGCTTCAGGCTGCCATTTACTTCTGTTATCTTGGGCCCCAGTCTCGTATTTTAGCACAGAACATTTCAAGGGTGAGAAAATTCTTTGCAAAAACAAATTCTTACATGGCTGTAGCGTCAAGCAAGAAGCTAGATCAACAGATGTCTCAGCCGCATACTCGTAGTAGACGTCGGCTCATAGATACTTTTAAAAAGTACTTGTTTGAAAGACTGATTAGGTGATATGTGGGGTTTAACGTCCTAAAGTTGCTTGAAAGCTGTCAGCTAACTTTTGATGGTTGTGGTAAGCCTCTATCCTCACGCACTCTAACACATGTCAAATTCACGATATTGACACGTGCGGTTCTTTTGGTTTACGAAGAAAGCCACTATCACTTTCCAGTGACACGCGCACTCGTTGTGATTGTTTGCGGGGAGCATTGTTATCACTTTCTGTTAAGCGCAACGCAGGCCGCGTTTATCTTGCATGCCACTCTGGAACCGTGTGGATCATTCTTGAAACTTTGCATGCTTGACGCGCACATTTTAGTAACTTCTGGAGCTCCAGAGATAAATCGAGAACGCGATATGACGCGTGTATAAAAGCCGGCGCAGTGCGCCTCTTGTCAGTCTTTTTTCGTCGACCGACGACTGTTCACGCCGCTGTTGCTGTGAGTTGTGTTTGGCCTTGTTTTGCTGGGCACAAGTTCGCCCAATAAACAGTTCGCCCGACATCGCCCTGACTCCGGTGTGCTTCCTCTCAATTGCTGCATGTGTCACAACCGCGTGACATCTGGTGGAGGCGCTTCTCGGTCCATGTACCGTACGCCCCCGTCCAGCCGTGAGCCAAGCCCAAGCCGCCAAGAGGACGACGCCGACCCGGTCGTTCGAGTGAGCCGAAGACAACAAGGACTACCGCCCGGATACCTGCCGCTTCGCGACAAGGACAAGAAAACAAAGGCTGCTACGAAGCCGGCATCCACGATGACGGAAGCAAGGTCTTCGGCAACCGTGGTCGTCAACCAGCCCAGAGAGCCGCCTACCTTCCGCGGATCGACCTACGAAGACCCGGAAAGCTGGCTTGACATTTACGACCGCGTCGCAGCCCTCAATAAGTGGGACCCGGACGACAAGCTGCGTCATGTGTATTTTTACCTGAAAGACGCCGCAAGGACTTGGTTCGAGAACCGCGAGTCAACGCTTCGAACCTGGGACGACTTCCGCGTTGCTTTCCTGCGCACCTTTGCAAGCGTCGTGCGGAAGGAAAGAGCCGCATCACTGCTTGAAACTCGGGTGCAGCTCCCCAACGAAAACGTAACGATCTTCACGGAGGAGATGACGCGACTTTTCCGCCACGCCGACGCCGACATGTCTGAGGACAAGAAGGTTCGCCTGCTTATGCGAGGAGTGAAGCAGGAACTCTTCGCCGGACTGATTAGAAACCCGCCAAAGACGGTACAAGAGTTCCTCTCCGAGGCTACCACCATCGAGAAGACTCTTGAAATGCGGACCCGCCAATACGATCGGCGCATGTCGCCAGACGTCGCAGAAGTCCGAGGAATCTGCCCCGACGACCTGCGCGAGACCATACGCGCTATTGTTCGTGAAGGACTGCGCCGCATGTTGCCATCGTCTCAGCCTCAAGTCGCCTCTCTCGAAGACGTAGTCCGCGAGGAACTACAGCGCTCACTGAGCGTTCATGAACGGCCACAGCCCCAACCGGAGGCGATGACCTACGCCGCTACTGCACCTGTCGCCGCTCCTCGCCAACGCCAGGACCCAACGTCTCCGCAGTTTCGTCGCCAACCACCGCCGCCACACCCGACGCCTTCCCGCTCGCCAGTAATCCAGCGCTCGCCGAGGAAAACTGACGTTTGGCGCACCCCGAACCACCGCCCACTATGCTACCACTGCGGCGAAGCCGGGCACACCTACCGCTACTGCCAGTACCGTGAGATGGGACTGCGTGGCTTCGACGTGAACGCGCCGCGTCCGCGCCCAGGTGAGCGACCTCGCGACATCGCCGACTACATCGCCGGATCGCAGTGGCAACGACGACGACCACCCCGTTCACCTTCGCCTGGCCGCTACGTCTCCCCGGATCGCCGCCAGTACACCGCCCTAACCGGGGCCGATCCCCAAGCCCCTACCCGGGAAACTAAAGGCAGCAACCGATGGAGGTGCGGTTGCTGCACGACGCAATGCCGAAGATCCTCCTCCGCCGCCACCGCCGCTGCCGATGACGACGACCACGACGCACGAACTTTCCCGACGTAGTCGCAGTACGCCGCCTGAGCAGAGTCTTCACGACAAAGCCTCACCGCCGACGCGACATAGCAGCGCCGGACCAAGCCGACGCAGCAGTGATCCGACGCCCCGACCTAACCGGAACGCCAGACGACGAACCACCGACCTCGACGTGATCATCGACGGCCACAGCGTCACCGCCCTAGTCGATACCGGCGCCGACTACTCTGTCATCAGTGGTCTCTTCGCCGCTAAGCTCAAGAAGGTAAAGACTGCATGGGAAGGACCGGATATCCGAACAGCAGGGGGCCACCTTATAACACCGACTGGAACCTGCACCGCAAGAGTCACGATTCACAGCCAGACGTATTCTGTGAGTTTTGTGGTCCTGCAGCAATGCTCGCGAGACGTCATTTTAGGCATGGATTTCCTGGACCAGCAAGGCGCAGTCATCGACCTAAGATCCAGGTCAATCACGCTGTCCACGGATAATGCAACGGCGTCAGACTGCAACGTCGCTCACAATGCCTTGAATGTGACAGAAGAGCAGGTAACCATCCCGCCACTGTCGAGCGTCATCATTTCCGTCGGCACCAAAGCGTCTACCAACCTACAAGGTGTCATCGAAGGCGACCAGCACCTGCTCCTAGACCGTCAGATGTGCGTCGCAAGAGGCATAGCCAAGCTTCATAACGGCGAAGCCAAGGTAATGGTGACGAACTTCAGCAACGAATATAGGCACTTGAATAGGGGCACGACGGTAGCACATCTAAGCGAATTTGTGGAAGCGAGCAATGCCTTCGCCCTCACCGATTCTCAGGGAGCCGCAACGTCGACAGCAGTGTCCGCGCCCGCCTTCGACGTCAATCAAGGCCTTTCCAGGCAGCAACAAAAGGAGCTCAAAGCCTTACTCCACCAATACAAGGACTGCTTCTCGTCGTCATCGAGGCTTCGTCAGACCCCTCTCGCGAAACATCGCATCATAATCGACGAATATGCCCGTCCGCTCCGTCAGAGCCCCTACCGAGTTTCTGCACGGGAACGCGAGGCCATCAAGCAACAAGTCGACGAAATGCTGCGTGACGACATCATTCAGCCGTCTACGAGCCCGTGGGCATCACCCGTGTTGTTGGTGAAGAAGAAGGACAGAACCCTACGTTTTTGCGTCGATTATTGTCGCCTGAACAAAATCACGAAGAAAGACGTGTATCCCCTCCCACGGATAGACGATGCTCTGGACAGACTCTACAACGCCAAGTATTTCTCGTCGATGGACCTCAAGACCGGCTACTGGCAAATCGAAGTAGACGAGAGAGACCGAGAGAAGACTGCCTTCATAACACCAGACGGCCTGTTCGAGTTTAAGGTCATGCCCTTTGGTCTTTGCTCGGCGCCCGCGACGTTCCAACGGGTTATGGACACAGTACTAGCAGGCTTGAAGTGGCAGACTTGCCTCGTCTACTTGGACGACGTAGTCGTATTTTCTTCCAACTTCGACGAGCACCTCCGGCGCCTTGAAGCTGTTCTTCGGGTAATCAAAGCCTCGGGACTTACCCTGAAGCCAGAAAAGTGCCGCTTCGCCTACGAGGAGCTATTGTTCCTTGGCCACGTTATCATCAAGTCGGGAGTGCTCCCTGATCCACAGAAAACAGCTGCGATCGCCGACTTTCCTGCACCCACCGACAAGAAAGCAGTACGCCGATTTCTTGGCCTCTGCGCTTATTACAGGCGCTTCGTGAAGAACTTTTCGCGGATCGCCGAGCCACTGACGTACCTCACGAAGGCCGACGTCGACTTCAAATGGGAAACGCCGCAAGTCGAGGCATTTCAAGAATAAAAGCGACGCCTGCAAACGCCGCCAATACTGGCGCACTTCGACGAAGAAGCTGACACCGAAATTCACACGGACGCAAGCAGCACAGGGCTCGGCGCCGTGCTCGTGCAGAGGACCGACGGACTTGAAAGGGTCATCAGTTACGCTAGCCCGTCACTTTCGAAGGCAGAAGCCAATTATTCCACGACAGAAAAGGAATGCCTTGCCATCATCTGGGCTACATCAAAGTTCCGCCCCTACCTGTACGGCAGGCCTTTCAAAGTCGTGAGTGACCACCACGCCTTGTGTTGGCTAGCTAACTTGAAGGATCCATCAGGGCGCCTCGCACGGTGGAGTCTCAGACTACAAGAATTTGACATCACCGTCGTCTACAAGAGCGGACGAAAGCACTCCGACGCCGACTGCTTGTCTCGCGCCTCTGTCGATCCGCCGCCCCAGAATGACCGGGACGACGACTCTTTCCTGGGACCCATAAGTACCGACGACTTCGCGGAACGCCAACGAGCTGACCCAGAGCTCAAGATCCTCATGGACTACCTGCAAGGCAAGACCGCCGACGTGCCGAAAGTATTCCGCCGAGGACTGGCTTCGTTTTTCCTGCGGAACAACGTCCTCCTGAAGAAGAACTTCTCGCCGCTCCGCGCCGACCACCTCCTCGTGGTGCCTTCAGCGTTACGTCCAGAGGTTCTGGAAGCATTGCACGACGACCTGACAGCCGGACATCTTGGTGTTTCCCGCACACTGTCACGAATACAAGAGAAGTACTATTGGCCTCGCCTCACTGCCGACGTCGCCCACTACGTAAAGACATGCAGAGACTGCCAGCGACGCAAGACGCCGACAACTAGACCAGCCGGACTTCTGCAACCCATCGAACCACCTCGACGGCTGTTCCAACAAATCGACATGGACTTACTGGGGCCGTTCCCGACGTCAAACTCTGGCAACAAATGGATTGTCGTAGCGACTGACTACCTCACCCGCTATGCCGAAACAAGGGCCTTGCCCAAGGGCACTGCCGCCGAGGCCGCCAAGTTCTTCATTGAGAACATCGTCCTCCACCACGGAGCCCCCGAGGTCCTCATCACCGACAGAGGTACGGCCTTTACGGCTGACCTAACGGAGGCGATCTTGAGGTACAGTCAGACAAGCCACCGCCGAACCACCGCGTACCACCCACAGACGAATGGCCTCACCGAGCGTCTAAATAAGACCATCGCCGACATGCTGGCCATGTACGTGGACGTCGAACACAAGACGTGGGACGCCATACTCCCGTATGTAACCTTCGCGTACAATACGGCCGTGCAGGAAACGACGCAGTTTGCTCCATACAAGCTCGTCTACGGACGGAGCCCAACAACGACGCTTGACGCCATGCTACCGGTCGGCACCGACGAAGAAGACCTCGACGTCGCCAGCTACCTGGATCGCGCTGAAGAAGCTCGACAGCTAGCCCGCCTGCGTATCAAGAGCCAACAGACGGTCGACAGGCGCCACTACAACCTTCGACGACGCCACACCGAATACCAACCCGGCGACCTTGTCTGGGTCTGGACGCCGATACGACGACGGGGATTGTCTGAGCAGCTCTTGCGACGCTACTTTGGACCCTACAAGGTAGTCCGACGTCGTGGTGAACTGGACTATGAGGTCGTGCCCGATGGCTTAACGTCATCCCAACGACGCCGTGCACGACCCGAAGTCGTACACGTGGTGCGACTTAAACCTTATTACGTGCGCTGAATAGCTGTGACGCATTGTTAATGTAATTTATTGCATGTACTCTCTCTTATGTTCTGTCTTTAGCATCGGGATGATGCTTTTTCAGGGGGGGGGGGTAGTGACACGTGCGGTTCTTTTGGTTTACGAAGAAAGCCGCTATCACTTTCCAGTGACACGCGCGCTCGTTGTGATTGTTTGCGGGGAGCATTGTTATCACTTTCTGTTAAGCGCAACGCAGGCCGCGTTTATCTTGCATGCCACTCTGGAACCGTGTGGATCATTCTTGAAACTTTGCATGCTTGACGCGCACATTTTAGTAACTTCTGGAGCTCCAGAGATAAATCGAGAACGCGATATGACGCGTGTATAAAAGCCGGCGCAGTGCGCCTCTTGTCAGTCTTTTTTCGTCGACCGACGACTGTTCACGCCGCTGTTGCTGTGAGTTGTGTTTGGCCTTGTTTTGCTGGGCACAAGTTCGCCCAATAAACAGTTCGCCCGACATCGCCCTGACTCCGGTGTGCTTCCTCTCAAGTGCTGCGTGTGTCACAACCGCGTGACAATATTATTCTAAATTGCTGTTTTTTACATTGATTATGAACTTGTTTATTTTGAAATCATACTGACCTCAAGTTACTTGCTCTAGTGATTACCACTCACAAATTTTACTGTTTAAATCACACTTAGGGTGAGAGCGTCGGCGTTTTTTTCTCGATGAAATGAAATGTGTTCTACATTTAGGAATGTGTATTTCAAATGCTTCAACATCCGCTGCTTCTGTCGTGAGGCCGTGCGTCAGGTGTACTTCAAAACAACTTTCAAAGTTAGTTAGCAATAACGAGTCTTCCGAAACACGACTTAGCACCATTGACCTTTCACATAGAAGCACTTGTGTCAGGAACAACTGGACATGAACAATTGTTCCTGGTCTGTTGAATAAATACTTCTTAAAAAGACATATCAGCTGTCAAAATTTGTTTACTAAAATGCCTATGAGGCGTCAATACGTAGCAAATTTTGTTGTGTACTGAATTCCTATAATGGTATGCACCGAGCAGACCAATAATTTGTTATTTTGAAAACACAATTGTTTTTGTCTCATTTTTCTTGAAGCAAAAGGCTGTGGCTGAAAGTGTCAACTGCTCACGAATAAACCTGCAAAAGTTTCCAAATTTCACAACTTGTCATTGGCTTCTACGCTGCAGAGTATACACGATTGTACAAAAAGTCCTTGTGAAGGACATCATCTCCATCCCGAAAGATCTCGATAATGAAAGGAATGGTATCAGTATCAAGTGTAGTTAGCATGACTTACTAAATATCACTCTTGTTCGACTGCACGTTGAGTCAAGCGGGCTGTGATGTGAAGAAAATTTGTAATAATCACTGTTTTATCGCATAAAAGCCAAGACCAAGTTTGGACCAGAAAAAAACAAAGCAAACCTAATAACTAAATCAAGCAGAACAACGCTCAAGGAATGAGAAGTGTATGTACACTTTGCTTTCTTTGGTGTTTAATGTGTTTACCTAGTTTATTTCACTCAGCACAAGGAAACGGTTCGTTTCGTTTCACACTGAAAATAACGTTATTGAAAAAGATACTAAAGGAAATATGGGGAAACATCTGACACAGTGAAAATAGTGCTCTTCAAACAAGAACTTCGCTCTGTTCAGTTGGACTATCACAAATTAGGCGGCCTGCTCTGCTGCAAACAGTGATGCGTGTGGATCAAAGTGAGATATATCAGAAATGTGTTTTCAGCCATGATTTCCAACTTCGGCATGATAATCCACGATTACGGAGCCTTTATACTAATGTGTAGATGGAAGCCAGCAACGCATCGGCTATGGCAAACACAAATAATTGTCAAGAGACAATAGGATTGGGCGTGTTGGTATAACATGATAAAGAGTGCTTACCAGCGCAAACGACAGGGCAGGAGAGGACAGGAGAAGAGACGAGACAGAGCGCTGAACTGCCAACATTTTATTTCTTGCGAACATCTTCGCTTTTATACAGTTACCAGTCGCAATAGTCATGCACGAAACACAATGACAGTGTATAAGTACTTCACACCAACAAGCAAAGGAACAACTTTTCATTATCGGTGAGCGCAACAGAAGGCAGTTACCACTTGCCGAGTGCGCACTATTTAATTTTGCATCAAGAAAAAAGTGCTTCCAAAAGAAGTTTGTCGCCTGTTTGGTGGGCTTACGTCATCACAATGACACGGGTCAAGGATATGCAAGATCTTGAAGGCAGAGTTGCAGAGACAAGTACGGCTCTACAATGAGTACTTATGTGCTCACGTACAGATCTCCAGTACACCTGTTAACGCTGCGAAAAATCTGCGAGAACTTCGGTGGCATATTTATATGTCAAACGAGTTCCTCTGGAAGACTGAGCTCCTTTGGCTCCGCAACCTAGCGCCCTCACGACAGCAACTGCCGAAGTGGCCGATCTACAATCAGGAAGACTTGGACTTGCCCCAGCATGCCTCTAAAGTGCTTTCGTTGGGACCGAAGTTCGTGGTGAAGCCTAAGCGTTCCCTGCACGACCATTTGGCTACCGTTCGACAAGTCCCTTGGTGTGCTCCACCAGAAGAGCAAGACCGCTGCTTAGCGGACGGCGTAGATGTCCTAAGTCGGTGTATGGCTAGCCTTTCGACTCTTCCGGTGAAACGCGTTGTAGATTTCATGGAGGGGAAATCATTATGTGTGTTACCTAATTACAAGGAGGGCAGCTTTGCCGTAATGTGCCTTAAAAAGTACCGGGAAAAAGCTTGTTGCATGGTTTAGGCCCTTTTAACTGTCATGCTGAAGTGTCGACGAAAAAGGTCAAAAGTAAAGCTAAGAGCCTGCTTCGCAAGTTAAACCTTGTAAATGTCCATAAGAATACGTCATATGCCAAGGAAGATTTCCTTGAAGCATTCTTCAGCGCGAAAACGCATAAGGTCGACATGCCTTTTAGGCTAATTGTATCTGAAAATAATACCTGACAAAAATGTATTGCGGTCTACCTGCAGAAAACCTTGAAATACCTAGAAGTGAACGATCCATTTTCAGTAAAAAGTTCATGTGAAGTCCAGGAGTTTATTTCGTCGCGTTGGAATAAGACACTATTCGCCTTCTCTGTTGACGTCAAGGACCTGTACTATTTATTCCGCATGACTCATTGTTACAATGCATTGGAGAATATACAGATGAGTATGGAGCCTCAAAATTCCAGACCCAGTCTGGCGTCAGCATCAGTGGCTTTTAGAGCTTATAAGGTTTTACCTTCAGTCGACGTACATCCTATGGAATGGAAAACCTCACCTTCAAAAATCTGGTATCCCTATTGTATCTCGCATCGCTTCCATCGTCAGTGACCTCTTTTTAGGCAAATTAGACAGATCCATGTCGGAAGTTTTTACTAACACGAATGGCACGTTTTCAGATATGTAGGTGATTTTGTTATTTTCATGGGCTCTGATATTGCATCGTATAAGAATGATGCTCTTACAGTTTTAGACCTGATGCTAAGTGGTTTTAAACATTTTGAGCTTCCTCATGAACTTTCTGAGAATTGTGAAATCAGGTTCCTTGACTTTAAGCTATTTCTGAATAATGAACACACTTTCTGAATGTATCAACCACGTGGGAATAAGCCTGTTTTGCCATTTTATTCCGCGCATTCTAAAGCGAGGTATCGCAAAATCTTGCTTCGTGAATGCCTTGCGAAAATTCTGTGTGCACAAGATTACAGAAAACTTTGTTGAGCAATCTTCAAGGCTGACGTCGGCTGGTTACCCGGACCACGTGCAAGTTTCCGTTGCCGAATGTCTGCTGTGTGAACTTAAGGCCAAAGGGACCTATAATGCAGTCCCACCTGTCACAGCAAGACAGGCTTTCGTCGTTGTTCCGTATGTGCACAAGATGGCGCACAATCTTAAGAAAGTGGCACAGCGAGTTAATGTGAAGGTGCTCTTTACGGTCCCTCAGAAATTGAGTCGCCTGGGCAAGCTGTCCGTTCTTCCGTCCAGACCCATCCTCGGTTGCTTTACAAAACATGTAAATAAATTCAGAGATTGCATCTGTTGTGTCGTGTATCAGCTGCTGTTATCGTGTGGAAGGTATTACGTTGGTCAAACAGGTCATTGTATAAATGAGAGGCTGAGGGAACATATGTACAATGTGGATCACTATAAAGAAGGATGGCCATCCGTTAACTGCACCACGTGTTGCTTTCGGCCAGTAATTCCAGAGCCCACTATTGTTGCTAGATGCAGGGATCGCACCACACGCGAGATCATAGAGGCAGAAAAGATTTGCTCATTGAAAGATGCTTGTTTAGCACCCCTTCTGTCGCGCTCACCGATAAGGAAAAGTTGTTCCTTCGCTGCTCGGTGTGATGTGCTTATGCATTATCATTGTGTTTCGCGCATGACTATTGCGACTGGTAACTGTATAAAAGCAAAGACCTTCTCAAGAGATAAATTGTTGGCAGTTCAGCGCTGTCTCGTCTCTTCTGCTGTCCCCTCCTACCCTGTAGTTTGCGCTGGTAAGCACTCTTTAACAAAAAAAAACAATTGATGGCCTGGAAAGACAATGGTAAGCCAAAGAACAAAATTAAGATGTCCTGGAGAATCGACGTAGCCAGTCAAGCTCTAGACACATTTGTGAGCATTGTTTTTTATTAGAGAAAGCTCGGGTGGCTGCGTCACTACCGGTTGTCTCTATCATGTTAGCCTGTTTCATCTCTGCCCTTATTTCATTTTGCCGACTTCTCACAACTACTGGACTGACCACCTTCGCCAATGAAAAGAAGTGATGAAATATTATTGCACAATTAGAAGCACTGCACATGCAAAAAATTTAAGGGCGACACTTTGACTCAGGCATATGCTTAGTGTGGAAAAAAAATTATAACGACCAAAGTTGACACAACCACAATTACAGGCCAGCAAGAAACGTGGAGCTCACTTATGAAATATACTTGGTCCTTGGCGCTCACACGGACGCACTAAAATTTTTCTAAACTGAACTCACTTAGACTCATCCTCACCAAAATATTGCTCAGTCGGACTCAATCAGACTCACGGCTTGATTCGAGTTGAAGAGAGTCGGCTTATGTGCCCCTCAAGAAATGTCCCGCCTTTTGGATCTAAGCGTCATTGAACTGTAACTCCATCGTTTCGCATAACAGCTGTTCTATGTCGCGACTAATAATGTACCTTCAAATGCAAGTTATGTGAGGTTATAGCCCCTATAATTTTTCAATAGAAATTTTCGGACAATGTTATTGAAGCGTGTGACCAATGTAATATAATTTGACGGAAAATTTCCCGTGAAAGAGTTTGCGGAGGAATGGAAGCTAAATCATCTTCCCCCTCGCCTTTACTCTCGTCTCTCTCTCTAATAAATATCGAGCTGGCGTTTGAGCGCCAGTGCGCTGTTGGAGTAGACGCTAGTATGAACGTGAACCAACGTAAGGCTGCTAGTAACGCTTAAGCTGAATGTTATCGCCCCATAACGGCAAGAAAAAAAAGAACGTGGAGCTCGATCCGACTCCAGAAATATGCTTTGCGCATAGGGCTCACTTGGATTAACACATCAATTCGGACACACTTGAACTCAGACGCACTAAGATTTTCTCCAACCTCAATCACTCCTAGGGATGCGTATGATATTTCCGAGGAAGAACACTGGACAGGGAATGTGCGCCGACGTGCCCAGAAGACTGAATGGGCTTGACAACAACGTCAATCCGCCGCCACAGAGCATGTAATTGCAGCTGGTGCTTTTGTTAAAAGTGTGTTGGCTTGAGCTGGTTGGTATGACATGACGATTGTTATAGCGCGATTTCAGAACGACAACAATGAGACAAGAAGAAGGCGAACGCTACCACCGACCTTTGTTATTGCACGAGCTCTGAACGACGACAATGGGACAAGAAGAAGACGAGCGCTCGTCTTCTTCTTGTCCCTTTGTTGTCGTTCTGAGCTCGCACTATAACAATCGTCAGTGGTTGCCAACTTGAAGGGCCCTAAATTTTAAATCTTCCTTTTAGTTCGAAATTCTAGTGCACTAATGATCTAACGAAATGCGGTAGTGCCAGACTGTAGCCTCTGTTTATTATAATAATTCGTGCGTACATACCGATAAAAAGAGCCTCTGCGTTGCACAAGGCCTGAACATGGCCCACCAATGGTAATAGTTCTTCTTGGGGAACCACACAGACACCACATCACAGCTGACACGCTTCTTGACGTGATCTGGCCAAGAGGCATACTGGCAGAACGATGGGTGTGGTATGCGGAGGAAAAACAAAGAGAACAAAGAGAAAAGTCAGTACATACATACTCATTGTACTGTATTCAGAATTCTTACTTCTTCCACTGCCGTCGACCACGGGACGTGAGTGCAATTGATCTTACAGTGCCGACAGACCTATTCCTCTAATGAAATTTCACTTTGAAGTGATAATGAAAGACAAAACGAAAGGGAGGTGATAAGGGGCGGGAGTGGGGAATGCAGCATCACTGGTTGATTAAAGCTAACAGCGAAAGGGCCTCTGTTGACAGGAACGCTAACCTTGTGTTGTCTTGACGACAGCGCGGCTAACTTATTTTAACTCTTTCAATCGTCAATCGACCGAAAGATTTAGTTATTTGCCTAAATACACCGTCTTAACACATCCAGAGGATACTTAGATGCAATGAGGCATGGTAGCGAAAAAAAAAGGGGGGAACTGAATATACCCTTGAGCACGTTTCTTGCTTTGTAACTAAGGGGTCAGTATGTCTACCGAATGTGGTGAATATACCCTTGAGCACGTTTCTTGCTTTGTAACTAAGGGGTCAGTATGTCTACCGAATGTGGTGGCATCGCGTGTGTACAAAGTTGGGTACTTGAACGGCAGGAGGAAACTGAACACTTTAGTTCGAAAATGCCAGAAGTTTCCCCTATGTCGAAGAAACCTTCGCACAGCGAAAAATGGCCGCATCCTCACTCGCACGGCAACCTATTTTTATGTTTTTCTAATTTATCTGTATGCCTGGTATTCCTTGATTCTGTTTAGCTTTGTTTTTGTGGAACTATTTTTTGCACTGTTTCGCTGCCGTGTCTTTTGTCCTTTCTTAGCTCTGTTTGTTGCACATAGCTCTCTTTCATTCCTATGTTTGTAATTTTTTGCGTTGTTTCGCTGCCATTTCTTTTGTCTCTTCTTAGCTCTGTTTCTTTTTCTCAAGCTCTCTCTTATTCCTATATTTCTCACACTATCTCTCAATATCTTGTGTGCTCCTTTTTTCATAGAGCTTCTCACAAAACATTCTGGATGGAAATATGGCGCTAGTGAACTGCTGGGTGTAAGGTAATGCCGGGATATGTGAGCTTCGAACTTGACTCGGATTTGTGCACGTCAAAAACGCGTCTGGCTTCGCGTTAAAATGGTTGGTTTCTTACTAGAAGAGCCCGTAATAAGCTATTTATGTTTTTTCAGTGCAGAGAAGCGTGTTCTAATTAACGTTCAAAACTTCTGCGTCGATTTACAATTAGACAAAGCGTAAAAAGTAACCAACGGCCACTAAATGTGGCAGGCAGACGACAAAGGCAGTGTTCCTTTTGCCATTTTATGTTGCCTGCTTTCTTTCTTTCACTGTTTAATTATGCCGTCAAAGCGAGTGGACCTTAAGTTTAGAGTATAATACTATTATCCGCTTGTGAAAGTTTCGTTTTAGAGAAGCTTTATTTGCGCAGTCGTATCCTCATTTAAGCCGAAGCCTCGCTCAACACCAGGCAACGCAAGCCTCGCAGACACATACATACAATCATTTCCAGCGCTATGAGAGGCCCCTTAAGCGCACAATAATGAAAGGTGAAATAGTCGTAATTTCTGTAGCTCCCCAATACAGCGTATTTTATAATCATAGAATAGTTTTGGCGCGTGAAACCACACATAATACTTGTATCATTATCAGCTTTCTTTATCTTTTATCTATCTCCGACGGTGCAATCCTCCTGTGTGCACGCCTTGCTTCTTTCGACAAAAAAAACGTCATGTGCGAGGCAATGAATGCAATAACAAAAAATGGAAGGCAACAGAAAATGAGGCTAGGGGCTAACGATTTTGTATACAATAACTAGATGAAACAGTGCGCAATAGACTAAGAGGCATTTTTGTTTTTCAGTTTGGCCTGAAAACGCGGGATATATACTGCCCCACGCAGCTCCATAATCTTCGAAGCGGTGTATAGTGGACAACGCCTTCAACGTAGAAAAGAAGCATCTGCCACTCCATGGTTCCACAACTTGTGCCGATGTCCTATTGCAACGTTGCGGGTACGGGTGACACAAACATTAACTCACAGAAGCATGCAGCCTTCTTTCGATCCATCTTATTGTTAGGAGCGACCAAATGGCAATTTCGAACAGGTCCTGACCTCTATTCATTGCAAACCTTTTTTTAACAAACTGGAGCTGTTTGTTGCCGTTTGCTGCACGCTGAATTTTCGATACGTTTCGAACTTAGTGGGTGTGTTAATGTCGGGAGAAATTCAACTGTAATGCATTCATTACATTGTTCGTGAGGTGAGCTTCACTGCCAGGGGAAACTTTGTTGCGCGTCTTCGGCTAGGATCCACAAGCTCCCCCTATCGCTCGTACGCTCGCTAGCCTACTATCAAGTGCCGGAGCAGAGACAGCACGTCGTATAGACGTGACACAGCTGCTTCACTAATTTCTTTCTCATTCGTTTCTTGGCGCATTGCTAAAGCCTACTTTGCGCTTTATTCATTATACGTAAGACTGAAGTCACTAGTCATCCTCAGTGATGTTGCATGTAGGGTATAGGTGCGGGCGCTTGTTTTTCCAGAGCGGTTGTGAACTTTTCAAAGAACATCTGTAACATAAGCATCTGTTTGTGTTAAATTGTTTCTCAGTTCAAGGCTACGGCGAAATAAAGTGCTTAAAAACTTCTGCCTTAAATTCCAGAACTGAAATTCTGAAGTACCCATTCACACGTAAGACAACTTTGTCTTGTGTCTAAATGGGTATTTCATAATATGTGTACCCAAGCACCCTATTGAGAAAAAATAGTGACAGAAAGGCTGCAACGAGAAATCGGTATACCACTTCATTTTACCTTAAATAGTTTGTGTTGTGTAACTTAACAAAGGAAGTTCGCTCATTATTAAGATTCTAAGAATACTGCTAGACGCATGTCGGGGTAGAGCAACCATTTATTGGGCCTAACAGCACTCAGATAGCAACCAGCGGTTTCAGCAGCAGCTGCATCAGCACGAGCCTCCGCCACAACAAACGTCTTCTTCGCCGTTCTTAGAGCCCGTATTTGTCACTACATTGACTCTCCGGTGCTAAAGGAGCCATCTTGGCGACCTATGGCACAGACAGGACTGGTGGGTCATAGTGAGGTTTTAGACGCTCGACGTGCACAGTCTCGTGCCCGCGGCGACGTGGCGGCGACTGATACGACGAGGGGTGGAACGAACACGGCTGTGGTGGCTCTGGACGGTAGGAGTCGTAAGTCGCCTCACCAGCAGTTGGGTTGTAATCCCGACGACGGCAGTAGCGTGCTACATGACCAGGAAGCTGGCAGAAATAGAAAAATTGGCCTTTTGTCTGGAGTGCACCAAAGTTTTGTTGATAGTGGTGTGGGGTGGCGAACAGGAGGTGGGTGGCGACGGGTAGGAGGACTTGCTGCGTTGAGGGGACGGGGCTGTCTAGCAAGATCCGTGACGGTTGGTAGCGACGGCGGCGGTCGCCTGGCTCCCTCAGCGTAATTGAGAGGGGCGGAGATAGGCGGAGGATTGTATGTGGGAGACAGGGCATCAGAAACTGCTCTTCGATTGCCTTGCGGAGTGTTGGGGTCAGCATGTGCTCACTGGTCGGGACGTACGGCACAAGAGACAATTGGCGCGAAACTTCTCGGACAAACTGCTTGATTTGCTGCATTACCGTGGTTTGTTCGGAGGAAACGGCGCCAATGGTTAACGCTGATGTAGAGGTCGTGTCGAGGTTTGGACGTCGAGTAGAAATCCGCTCTCTCCGCAGCTCGTCGAAACTCTGACAGTGCTGAATAAGCTGGGCGACGGTTTGCGGGTTTTCGCAACGAGCATGTGGAAGGCATCGTCCTCGATACCTTTCATGATGTGCCGTATTTTGTCAGTGTCAGGCATTTCTGAATTGATACGACGGCAGGGGTCCAAAAAATCCTCAATATACAAGGTAAAGGTGTCGCCTGAGCGCTGTGCGTGGCAGCGCAGGCGCTGTTCGGCGCGTAGCTTGCGAACAGCGGGTCGGCCAAAGACTTCTGCGAAGCGCGTCTTGAAGGTAGGCCAAGAGGGTATTTCCGCTTTGTGGTTGTTAAACCACAGTTCTGCCACATCCGCGAGATAGAAATTGAGGTAAGCGAGCTTGTCTGTGTCATCCCACTTATTGTGGGCGCTTACCGCTTCATACTGCGACAGCCAGTCTTCGGCGTCTTGGTCGTCGGTCGCGTTGAAAATCACTGGATCTCGCTGTCGTGGCATTCCGGAACAGGTGACAGATGGAATTATCACTGCAGGGGGCTGGGTCATGTTGTCAGGCATTGATGAGGCGAGGGGCTGAGGTAGAGTCCGGGAACGGAGTTTCAGTTTGAGACAACCAGCGCCTCCACCAAATGTAAGAATACTGCTAGATGCACGCCGAGATAGAGCAACCGTTTATTGGGCCTAACAGCACCGAGATAGCAACCAGCGGTTTCAGCAGCAGCTGCAGCAGCACGAGCCTCCACCACAAAAAACATCTTCTTCGTCGTTCTTAGAGCCCGTATTTGTCACTACAGGATGTTTTTTTTGTCATTCGACTCGGCTCCTTCGGTGTGGAGCGAATCGTATCATCGACATGCCATTGTAGTTGGGAAAAAAGGATTGTATTGTGTGCCAGTGTTGTGCTTCTTGAAAATGTTTCGCATGCCGGACGTGATTGGTTCTCTTGTATTACAAGGAAGCCTAGGCCTACCTAAGGCCTTGTCAGGAGCACAACAGTTAGCCGTCGTGAATCAATGAAGCTGGGCGAGGAAACAAAATGGCACAAATGAGCGGAAAGAATGCCTTACAATCGCCGATTTACTGAAAATGCTACCGTGAAATTCCAGGACATCGTTCGGTATACATTGTACAGAAAACTTCGGTAAAAGCAAGCTCACGTGTGTAGAAGAATTGGTCGGACACGTGTACAGGCTTACCTCGTTCCGCATCTTGTCCTTGTTATAATCATCTGCTATGACGATAAGGTGCAGTCTGGTAGTAGAGTAGGCTACGGCTGACTTGACAGCCACGAGGCCCAGATCAAAATGATTCTCGCATATTACGTACACCAGCGTCATTTTCTCACTGTGAAGAAAGTGGAGTTGGAGAAACTTAAGGTTATCGTCTAAATGAAATGGGTAAGGTATGTGAAAGCGATGAATACATTTACATGACCTAACAAGTCTCGCAATGCCGCGCGACAAGGTTGGGTGTAATCATACATAATGATACCGAGTGAAAGGACGAGATACGAAACAACAGAGAAAGAAGGGAACACTTCGTACTTGTTTGTGGCTCATGTCACCCGTAATGTAGCATAGTCCAACGTGGTTGTTAACGACATGGCAGGTCATGTTTAAGATACTGCCCACGGGATTTCTCCGGTCTACCTATTACTAGTCGTCGTGAAATCGACAGACGCTGCGGCGGTACTTCCTTAGGACAATGCACGTTTCGCCTAAAGATGTCCATTGCATAAGTCTTGCAATAAAATATGAGAATTGAACACCCAAAATACACGAGGCAAAGTGCGCGACAATTATTTCAGCAAAATACGGCAAATCAGATGAGTGCGCTGTCCGTTATTTGGGCTAAAGAAAAAGGCATGTTGAGTGACGTCACCTTTTTTTTTCTCCGAAACTGGCTGCAGCTTCTTCTGAGTACCCTATTCTCAGACCGTGTCAAATTTCGGGAAGGCTATTTGAGCAAACATTCGTGGACAAGCAAGAGGGTGGGAAAATCAGACGATACCATGTGACAGTTCACAATATACTGAGATAAAATTGGCATAGCTCCATTGTGAGGAAACTTCTTCGTGGCCGATGAAAGAATGTTTACTATATTTTGTATCCTTAGATGCCAAGTGCAGCAGGTATTTAAAATAGGGCTTTATGGGATTACATGTCTTGCCCACAAGTACCATTCCCGAGGACTTCATTGTTTTGTTTGTAGTTATAGGCCATGCCGTTAATGTCTAACAGGCCTACTAGGACGTTCTGCTGTGCCTTTGCGCCTATTTATATAGCACGCTTGGTATCAGTCAGCTTTAACACAGTTGCCATAAAGTAGTCACGTCACCACTGCCATGCTCTACCAACGCTTTACGCCACCTTAAGCATTGCCAGCTTAAGTCTGCCACCTGAAGTGACTCCACACGTAACACAGATGTCATATTCAATAGTTCCTGTTGACTTCTCTTTGCTTAACTTCACCACGAGACTGGTTGAAACGAATACCACTGTCATTTTTACATTTCTAGATATAGAGCACTTCCACGTCTTTATTTCATCGACTAACGCATGGGGCCAAATTAAAAAAAAAGATCTCTTTCATAGGTGCACATTCCCACAGGTCTGCTGGCTTGTAGAATTATGTGTTCCGCATCGTCATTGACGCAACTATTCTCCGAAGAAAACTTTTAGCAAATAATCAAGCTATTGGCACAGGATTGTCTTTTGGTAAGATAACGGCATCAAGGACTACCAAATATCAGGTTTTACGAACTAGAAGTTCCACAGAGCTATAAAGTCTAGCCTAAAACACCCCTTATTACCGTCATGTCGTACTATTGCAGTCTTCTCGGGAATAATTACAACAAAGATGTTTTATTTTCACGTTTGCTTCATGACCTCCCTTGCTTAGTAATTTTATTTATGAAAAAAAAAACGTTGGCTCCCCTATCACGTAATCGTAGCTAGCGCCTTTGCGTCTATCTTGCGTGTAGAATTACTCAGAGTAATCCCTGCCTCGCGCCGAGAAATAGTGACACTGTGTACTGCCTTCATCTTAATTTCACATGACTTCATTCGACAGAGCAACTAGCCCAGGCCGTTACCCTTTAAAGTTACGAGGAACCATGTTTGTGTGACCCATGGACCCCTAAATATCAATGTTAGGTGGAGGAAGCAGATGGTATGAACTTTATGGTAAAGTTTTCGGTTGAATTACGTGGGCGTCAGCTGCTGCCCTTATTTGCAACTGTCTCACGAGTTCAGAACGCCTCATTTCAGGTTTCTAGATAGCATTTTTTGCAGATAGGAATGGCCAATAGACCAACTAAACCGGCCAATAAACCTTTTCTGCCACACTTGCATCCGAAATATGAGAAGGAGGGAAATAACAACTGCGCGATCTGAAACATCGACGATGATAAAATCTTGAGCTGATGCAAGACAGTGATATAAGACCCGGAACAAAGTGCATTTGTGAGTTTGTGTTTTCTGAAAATGGCTTGTCTCTGTCAGGACAGGTGTGATCCATTATAATCTTGTGTTCATTTTTTTCACGACTATTCGTCTATGCGTCTGTAGATTTCAATACAAGTGTTCTGAAGCAGTTGAATTAAGCAAAATCTGTATGGTATCTGCTGAGGTTATTTAAACTTATGCGAAGGAAGACAACTCGTCATTAAATTATAACTCAGATTGCCGCTGTTTGAGCAGCGATTACCGGTACTCACCTGGGTGGAGGCCTTACCAGCGCCACATTACTGAAGGCAGCAGATTCCTGAACTTTTTTTTCTGCCACGTCACGGAACTCAGGCCAGTTGACTTTCATGTGGACGTACCCCAGGCGGGTTACAAAAAGGCAGCTCAACACTCCTAGAACACACAATGCGACTAATAGGTGCGAAAGGCGGACATCGGCCATAGTATTCCTTGGCCCACGCTGCAAAAAAAAAAGACATGTAGCCAGCGCTTTTCATTAGTCATGACAAATATAAAGTGACAACAACAATAAGCATTGCACATAAACACAAAAAACAAGGCGCCAGCACATGATCGGGCTTCCCGTCTGATCAGCGCTGGTTTCCCCGATTATGCGCTGGTTTCGGTGGAGGAAAAGTTGCTTAGGACAATTAAACAGGGACGAGAAGCACCAGTGAACTACGTGGCTAGTAGCCCAAAGCGCGTAGCTGTGATTCCCTATCTACTTATGATTTCTCACATTTTGAAAAAGCTACGTGATAAAGTAGACGTGAAGGTGGTTTTCTCTGCCGCAGAAAAGATTTCAGCGCTCTGCAAACGGGTAAATGCGCAGTCCGCACGAAGGAGCTGATGCACAATCACACATAGAAGGTTATTCGTAGCATGTGTGATAGCCGTCGTTTATTTGCTCCCGTTGTCACGCGGCAAGATGTATGTTGGGCGAACGGGCCAGTGCCTGAATGAGCGTTTAAAGGAGCATTATTACAATGCATACTCAGCTGTGCAAGGTCATTTAGGCATCTATTGTAGACGGGAATTCGAAAAGTGCACTGTTGTAGCCAAACACCGTCAGCAGCTAACACGAGAGATTATGGAGGCCAATCAAATGCAAATGCTGGATTATCGATGTATCAGCATGCTTTCGCTTGCTCTGACTAAAAAAAAACGAGTTTCTTGCTTTGGCACAATAGATCGTGAATTTGTGCTGGGATGTGGCGTTGTAACCTTATAATGAGATGATGATTGTCTTGCTGTGATGCAATAGGTTGCGCGATTGCGCGGTGTTGTTCTGGCACGAGTATTTATTTCCAGCGTTTTCGCTAATAACATTCTAGTTGAAGTCAGCGTTCGTTCTGTCCTTGTCTATTCTACTGTAGTTACGTCGTAACTACTCGTAGTCTTGCGCCGTGCAAGTATGTTGATTCTTGAGACGAGACACAGTGGTGTGCCTAAAACAGGGCTTTTGTAAGATTATGCGTGATTATATATTATGTCGAGGATTCTAGAATCATCATTTGCCTCCAAAATCTAACCGCTACTATAAAAGATGTTGTAGAGGTTATATTGCTAGCTGCAGTATATCTAACCCAACGCTACTTTGGCAAGTGCGTCAGTTGTTTCATTTAGAGTTAAGCCTCTATGCCCAGGCACCCATATAAACGTACCTTCTTTATGTGGTTAGGTACTACAGAATTTAATTTGTTTATTGCTTTCAAATCACCGTATTCCGTGAGTGCACTGCAGATTATTAAAGTGTCCGTTACTATTACGGCGTAATTTATTAATGTCAGTTTTCGAAGGGCTAATACTACACCTAAACATTCTGCAATAAATATGGGTGTGAAATATGGAATTCGGAGGCATAAGAACCAGCCGAGAACAGGGCAGAATAAACCGATACCACTCTTTTCATCTCTCTGTGAAGCGTCTGTCGGAATGATGACATTTGCTTGTATTCTCAGCAGGTAGTCCCGTAAAGTAGTTCTTAACATATTGTTACGTTTGAACGAGACTGGTAGACGTTGAAAGGGGCTGTTTATTAGGTCGTGACGGGCAGTTCAGAAGCGGCCGACTGGTTAAAGATCCTCCTGATCCTCTTCTTCCTCTCTCGCTCTGGACGACAAGTGCGTTCACCGTATACGCTTCTTTGTCTTCGTGCATGTACGCAACATTCCTCTCCGTGCAGACGAGGGCCGCCGGACGAGTCAGTCGAGTTGTCGTGGCGTGTACAGTTTCAGGCGCGCAACATGAACCACTTGAGTTTTGGCAGCTCGTCGACCACTCGCCGTGAGACGAGCTATTACATAGTTGACCTCTGTAAGTCTGTCGACGATGACAAAAGGTCCATTGTAAGTGGCCAAAAACTTTTGGCATAACCCGCGCTTGCGCATCGGAGTTCACAACCACACCAGATCACCACGGCGATAAATCACTGGTCGATGGTGAATGTCGTAGCGTGCCTTCGCTTTGTCTTGCGATGCCAATGTGCGTAGTCGAGCTATGCGACGCGCCTCTTCGGCGAGGCAGGGAGTCTCGGCAACAGTGACGTTGTCGTGGTCACAGAAAGGCAATATTGTGTCGATTGTGTGCTGGGGCGAACATGCATAAAGGAAAAAGAAAGGGCTATAGCCTGTAATCTCATGCTTCGCGGTGTTGAACGCGTAAGTAATGAACGGGAGTACGTCATCCCAGTTCTTGTGGTCGCATGAGACATACATAGACAACATGTTGATAATGGTGCGGTTGGTACGCTCCGTCAGTTTGGGGGTGGTATGGTGTCGAGTGACGCAGGCGGTATTCACATAAACGGAGTAGCTCCTCCACGACATCCGCTGTGAATTGTCGTCCACGATCACTGATAATCAGGCGAGGTGGGCCATGTCGGAGGATGACGTACTGTAACAAAAACGACGAGACTTCACAGGCAGTTGCGGAGGGGACGGCTGCCGTCTCGCAGTAGCGTGTGTGGTAGTCGACGCAAACAATCATCCATCGGTTGCCCTT
The DNA here is from genome assembly GCA_013436015.1 of Rhipicephalus annulatus. Lineage (NCBI taxonomy): Eukaryota > Metazoa > Arthropoda > Arachnida > Ixodida > Ixodidae > Rhipicephalus > Rhipicephalus annulatus. Next base: position 197,410 of record WOVY01011902.1, on the reverse strand, counting down.
AGCCGACTTTGGGAAGGGGCCCAGAAAGTCAATGCCCACTTGTTCGCAAGGTGCGCTTGGAGTAGGCATCGGCTGTAGAAGACCAGCTGGACCAGTTGATGGACATTTGTGACGCTGACATTACATGCAGCTTGCCACATAACTCTCAACAGACTTCTGCATGCCAGGCCAATAAAAGCGCTCTTTAGTCCGGTGAAGTGTCCGCGCCAAACCTAAATGTCCAGATGTAGGGTCGTCGTGCATGACACTCATAATAACTGTTCGCAGGCTCTCCGGGACCACTAGAAGGAAACGCGCGCCACTGCTGGAGAGGTTCCTTTTGAACAACAGTCCATCACGCATACAGAAACGGTGTGCACTAGTGGAAGTGGATGCAGCGGCGAATAGTGGTGCTAGTTTAGCATCTTTCCGCTGTTCTGCTCTGAAACTGGGATAGTCCGGGAACGTAGGCGACACAGACGCTACAAGCTCGTCAAGGTCATCGGATTCACAATCTCTTGTGCTAAGTGGCATACGTGAAAGACAGTCCGCGTCAGCATGTCGACGACCACTCTTGTAGGCGACGGTAAAACTGTATTCTTGTGGCCGAAGTGCCCAGCGCGCAAGGTGGCCACTAGGGTCACGAAGGTTGACAAGCCAACACAACGAGTGGTGGTCGGTTACGACTGTGAATGGGCGTCTGTACAGGTAAGACCTAAACCGCTGAATTGCGAAATAATACCGCCAGGCATTCTTGTTCGGTAACAGTGTAGTTTTGTTCCGGCCTGCTTAGGGAGCGACTTGCGTATGCGATGACGTGTTCGCGGTCGCCGTAACATTGTACTAGGACGGCTCCAATACCTATGCCGCTAGCATCCGTATGAAGCTCTGTCGGAGCAGGACTGAAGTGCTGAAGGACGGGTCGTGACGTCAGCAAAAACTTCAATTCACGGAATGAAGAGTCGCACTCCGGAGTCCACTCGAAGAAATTGTCCTTTCGTAAGAGGCATGTGAGAGGATACGCAACGCCGGTAAACTTCGGAATAAAGCGCCGGAAGTATGAACAAAGCCCCAGGAAACTACGAAGCTCCTTGACGGAACGCGGCGCATTGAACGCCTCAACTGCTGCTGTCTTCTGGGGGCCAGGCCGGGTGCCATCCTTGTCAACGAGATGCCCGAGCACAAGCGTCTGGCAGTCTCCGAAGTGCATTTCTTTGAGTTTAAAATTAGGCCAGCGTTTCGGATGCAGTTCAAAACAGTATCCAGACGAGAGTTGTGTTCACTGAACGTGCGGCCAAAGATGACGACATCGTCGAGGTAGCACATGCAGATGTTCCACTTCAAGCCACGCAGGATGGTGTCCATAAACCTCTCGAACGTGGCCGGTGCATTGTACAGTCCAAATGGCATCACGGTGAATTCAAAGAGCCCATCAGGGGTTACAAAGGCAGTCTTTTCCTTGTCCTCTGGGTGCATCGGAATCGGCCAATAACCGGATCGTAAGTCTACGAAGGAAAAAATAAGAGGCTGAATGTAAGCAGTCCATTGCGTCCTCTATACGTGGCAGCGGGTATACGTCCTTTTTACACTGTAAGCAAAAACTATCCGAGTTTGGGGTTTTTGTGGCTCATGACCTCTGAAAACTCTCTTGCGTTTAAAATTACTACCTCGTGTAGGAGTAAAAGATGGTACATGACATAGTTTTACCACCACCTCTCAGGCAAGTAGTAAAAGGATGTCAAAATCCAGTTTTACCACGTAGGGAGTTTTCTATCACGTAATTTTTAACCTGCGTTTCAGAGTTTATTACCATGTGACTGCAAGGTGCAGCTGCTTTGGTGGCTTTTGCCCCATACACCCATCGTGAGGCTCTCAGTGAATCCTAAAGGTACGCGAGAACCACAGATCTTTTTTTTTTCTTGGGATCGACGTGCCTCAGGACTGACCTCGAGTCAGCGCACTTTCACTGGAACTGGGGGCAGCATAAGCACAACAAGCGAGAGCAGCATTCTGTGAACGAAAAAGAAAAAAAAAGACAGGGGGAATCTCAAAAGAAGAAAAAAAAAGAAATGAAAACCTGCTGTGGAAAGTTGTCCTGCATATTTTCGCAAATTGTTGACTTTTGCTCAGCGGTGGTGCCTTGGAGACAGACGGTGCAAGAAGCTCGGTATCTGTGTGTCTGGTTGGGCTGATGGATCTCACTTGTTTCCTACATCGTCAAACGACAGTGCACTTCCGAGTGCCTCCGAACCTGCACATCGCGGATATCTCGCTTCAGAGCCGAATCGCGAATATCTGCCAGTGGTAACAAAATCAATCTGGTGTCATCGTCCATGCTTGCCTACTGGAGAAGCAATACGCGAAATGCTTCACTCTGTCGTCGGCATCGAGCCGCGGCCGCCAGTGACCAGTGGGAGTGTGTCGCCGGGGCAGGTGAAAGAAGCATCGCATATATTTTGTTCCACAGTAGGCGATGTCTGCGTGAGTAATGTGCTGCCCGAATTGCCCACCTCATGCACCCACTGTTCTCAAACATGTAGCGCGAAGCCGATACGAGGCAGACGGAACCAGCAAGCGGCTGGCCGGTGAGCACGAAGAAAACCCGGACGGTGGTCTTTCGTTGGAAGTATGCATACACCGCCCCGTCCCCGTAAGATAGCGGTCACGTGTTCATTTGTGTCTGAAATGATGGCGAAATTCGCCCAGGATATGTGTTCTGTAATCGCCAGCTGTGTTTCATCGGATAGCCGTGCTCCTCGAAAAGGCCTAGTACGCCGTCGATAAGAAGCTTGTGTGCAGGCATGCACCGCTCCTCTACGTCCGTTGTGTTGAATACGTGCTGCTACTGTGTTTGTGCGCCGTTGCTCAATGAAAATCAATGAGCCACCATGGTACCATGGTTTGTGCGTACTTATGTATATTTTATGGACTTGTGGATAAGCAGTGCTAACACGCGTGGGGCCATGAGCCCAGTGTGCCGAGTAATTATTGGATACTCAAAAAGGTGAGATTGGGTAGATTTATAATAAAAGGTCGGTGTGACATTTAGTTCCCTGCAGCCCACCTTAAGTTTACGCTTGCAGCTTCAACCATTGTTGTTAATCAATGCAAAAAAAGAGTTCTCCTACCGGTCCTACAGAGCCGGTCAAAAAGTCGTGCCTATATATACCGGATTGTAAAAGTGTAGTTGAGGAACGCGTGCAGTCTGTTTAAGTGATGTATTATTCTGCATTTGTTGTGTGTGCGTGTTTGTCTGTATGTAAATCTATGTGTCACCGATTCTGCCGTTTAATAAATTCATTCAATTCTGCTATTTAATTAATTAGTTGACTCTGGGTGAATGCACCCGTCAATTTTTTTTTACCACCAGAAATAACTCCCAAAAATCACCTCAAAAACCTTGTGAAAACAGTAAAAATTTACTCTCTCTATACTCGCTCAAAACCTCACTGGGGCAAATAATTACTACTCTACCTACGTTCAAAAACTCAGTTAGCACGAGAGAAAATTTTTACCTTCATAGTAGGTGGTAAAAAAAAACCAGGAAAGGTAGTGCGCCAGAGGACAAATGGTTTACCCAGTTTTCGAGGTTCTTTCAGGTCATTTTTGTTTAGTGTGACGGCATTCAGTCGGCGATAGTCGACGCAAAATCTCCAAGATCCATCTTTGTTCTTAACAAGGGTTACCGGTGCTGCCCACGGACTGGCTGACTCTTGTACCACTCCCTTTTGCATCATTTCGTGCACTTGGTCGTTGATAATTTGTCTTTCTGACGGGGAAACACGATATGGTTTTTGGCGAATTGGACTTGCCGCGCCAGTGTTGATGGTATGGCGCGTTCGAGACAGGGGGATAGGGATTACTTTGCCCTTCTGCGCAAAGTCAAATACCGAAACGTGCTTCAACAGCACATTCAATAAAGTTCGGCGCTCGCTTGAGCTAAGCGACTTATTTATTGTTGCCATAAGCGCCCCATCCTAATTGTGACAACCAGTTCCGTCACGTTCTTCCGGCACGTCTGTGAGCTCTACCACTGATAACGTCACGTGTTCTTTGCTGACCGAAGCTAATTTCAAATCATTGGGTAGTGTCACGGGCTCAGAAGAACAGTTTACAGTCCATAGGCCAGTTCGTCCGCCATCAAACGACACCACACAATGGGGAACCAACACATTCTTCTTCACACAGTTTATGTGCATTGGTTCTATGCTCGCATCGAAGCTGTCAGAATCCGCGCCGCGACAAACAACATGAACACGTACGGTAGACAACGCAGGTATGAACGTATCGCCACAGGCACACAGTGTAGTTTGGTCATTTGCCGGAGTTTTCAGAAGTTCTGAAGGCATCTGGCCAATCACAAAGACTTTCCCCGTGCGACAGTCTACAGTGGCACCACATTCTCGCAAGAAGTCCTTGCCGAGAACGACATCATGTGTCGACCGAGGAATAATCGCAAACTCTGTCGTTATCATAAGGCCTCCCAAAAATACCTCAGCACTACACACACCAATAGGGCGCAATGGCTCTCCACTCACTCCACAAAACGTCGAAGTTTCATCCCAGGTAAAAACAACTTTGCACCCTAACACGTCTTTAAAGGAAGCACTCATCACGGAAATCGTTGCACCTGTGTCCACCAAGGCCATCACAGGCACATGATCCACCAAAACACGCACTTTGTTTTTAAACATACACACAGGAGGTATTCCCTCAGTAGCACGTTTCCAGCGACCTCACCCCAATTGGCCGCGCTGGCTAGTTTTCCTGTGGCGAAGAGGACGCTTTGCGACGCAGCGGTGAAGGAGAATGATGAGCACGAGGTCGCGGTGGGGGCGTTAAACTCCTGTCAGATGCCGGGGAGTGGTTGCGGAAGCTGCTGGGCCAATATTTGTCATGAGGTGGTATGTGGGCCGGCCGCCGGACACCATGAGGCTGTTCGAAGGGTCGTGAAAAGTCAGATGGTTGGTGATACCGAGGAGTCACCCGACGGTTGCAAAATCGCGTTATGTGGCCTGGAACACCGCAGGACAAGCAGACCGGCCGAGGTCGAAACGTCGGTCAGCTCGTCGATTAATAGAGCGTCATCATTTGCTCTTGTGTGGTGAATGTACTGGTTGGGTGAGTCGTACCGAGACGTCGGGTGTCGAGGAGGCATGCGCTGAGAGCGTCGATCATACCGTGACGCAGGAAATCTGGTTGTTATCCTTGACTGTGGGGCTGGGCAGTACTTCACAGTTGCCGCGCTCATCGTCGGTTGGCTAGGGGTCAAAGGAGGCACATCCATAGATAGCCTCACGTGGCAGACACAACTCGCGATGGTCAGCTGTCGAACACGACATTTCTCGGTGGGACAGTTCCTCACGAACAATCTGTCGAATGGTAGAAAAAAGGTTGAGGCCAGGATTCGTGTCCACGCTGGCAACAGTTGTAACGTTAGCCAACCGACCAAGCTTGGGCGCAATTCGACGCATCTTGAGCGTTTCAAACGTTCGGCAATGCTGAATGACGTCGGACACAGAACTTAGGCTTTCTTTTCCATTTAGAAAATTATACACGTCCTCAGCTATCCCTTTGAGCAGATGCCCAACTTTGTCCTCTTCCGACATGGTAGCGCAGACCACTTTGCACAAGCCTTAACACTTCTTCTATGTAAGTGGTGCATGTCTCACCTGGTAGCTGTACCCGTTGCGACAGTGTTTGCTCAGCCCGTTTCTTTCTAGCAACCGAGTCGCCGAAACACGCCCTGAGCCTCTTCAACAAAAAGATCCCACGTCGTGAGTGCGTCCTCGTGGTTCTCGTACCATACCAGTGCGGTGTCGGTCAGGGAGAACACTACGTTGGCTAGCATAGCGGCTGCATCCCAACCGTTGGACTTGCCCACACGTTGGTACTTGGTGAGCCAGGCGTCGACATCTTCTTCGGCTTTTCCTCCGAAGGGCGGTGGAACTCGGTAGTGCGGAAGCGGGCCAGATGATGCCGTCCTAGGAACGCCTGCTTCTTCGGGCATGTCGAAGTCACTCACGGCAGATGGTGGGTGACCGGCAAGTCGACGGCTTTGTCGAAGCTGTGGCAGTGATCATTCCATAGTTGAAGCACTTACCCAGCTCCTCCACCACTCTGTTACGTTTGAAAGAGACTGGTAGACGTTGAAAGGGGCCGTTTATTAGGTCGTGAAGGGCAGCTCAGAAGCGGCCGACTGGTTAAAGATCCTCCTGATCCTCTTCTTCCTCTCTCGCTCTGGGTGACGTCTTGTCTTGTCTTGTCTTGTCTCCTAGGAGATCTTGGCGACAAGTTCGTTCACCGTATACGCTTCTTTGTCTACGTGCATGTACGCAACAATATTATTCGGTAGGTGTTTAGCACTGTTAGACAAGATGTCATAAAAGTGTATTTGAAGATTATTTGTTGAGTTACAAATCGCAATAACCTCCCTAATTTTCGCGGACTGTCGATCGATTAGAGATTGTACAAGCTTTACTTTAGGTGTGTGAAATCTATGCCAGTAACAATAAAGAATAAGTCAGATTGCGCAATAAAAACAGTTTTTTACGCCTTAAAAGGGATTCAACTGCCTCTAAATATGTTTGCACAGCCAATATTCTAAATCTGGTGACGAGTTAGGGGATTCAAGCTCTCATATATGAAGCATTATTTGCAACACATTTAGGTAGTCCTAAATACATGCGCAGTGCCTGCTTCTCCAGAAGAACAAGAGGACGCAGCTTATAGGCAAGTGCCATGGAAGATAAAACACATCCAAATTCTAGAACCGGTTAAACATACATGCGGTGTATTGATAATAACGTATCTCGACGCATTCATAATCTGTTGCTTATCCTCCGTAATAAGTTAACTGCCCGAACGGCCCTTGCTGCAATACATTCCATACGGTTTTGCCGTAAAAGAAAGTTGTCATGTATCACTCCTAGCCATTTGATGCTTTGAAATTGTGGAATGATATCAGTTTTGTATGAGAGAGATATATGTACAGCGTATTTTATACGAAAAAATAATGCACACTTGTTCAGGTTTAGAGAAAGATGAATAACGTCAAGCCAGTGTTCTATGTCAATTAACCAAATATGCAAATTTTGATAGGAAGCGTGAATTTAATTAGCTGACGAAAAGGAGGGGATATCATTAGCATAGACATACGGGGGAACATTCTCGTCATGGGATCGAGCTTAACAGAATAATGAATAGTACCGGCTACAGAACAGCACCTTGGGGAACTCATTTTTTCTGTTTATAAATACTTGATAAAACCTCACTTTGCGAACAATAAAATTTCCTATTACCTAAAGATTCCGTAATCTTCGCTTGTAAATAATGCGCGGAAGTGATTTCTCTCAGACGACAAACTAGTACACTACTTTCGAAACTGTCATACGCATTTGTGGTGTCCAGAGTAACTAGAGCTGCACATTACCCTTGACGCCGCGCCAGATTTATACGACTCTAAAGGTCAATATGCACTTCTCATAAGGGAAATCCCCTCTTGAATACAATTGGACATAGGCGAAGAATCATTTGTCCGCCAACAAATTTAATTTTGCGAACGTGCAATACTTTTTTTATCTTGACAAAATTGAACGTGAATGCAATTGGTCTGATGTTATCTAAAACTTAGCCTGGTTTTATTTAGGAGCAGGTATGATTTTCGTGATTTTTCCTTTAAGTGCAATCCAAGCTTCTGTTACCAAATATTTTTTACATTAGGTACATCCTCCCGTGACTCATGGACTAAAATTTTCATCATTGCTGAATCGACTTCATCAGGGCTTGGAGCAGCCGCCGGATTTTTCTTATACAAAAACCTCTGAAACTTCCTCGATCTATATTTTGGTAAAAATATCGCCTGGACGTGGGATTTATAAATGAGAATAAACCTTAGACGAAGTGCGTGATCTTATAAGCTTCAGACATGCCAGTAATTTTTTGCAGGGCATACTTGGCTGTGACCGTCAAGGTGTGCAAAAATCAAAGTTGTGAACACTTACATTACTTGAAATTTACTTGATCACAGAAAAAGAGGGCTTTGCAGTAACTGATTCTGTAGCGGCTTCAAATTACCAGTTTCGTGTAGAGAATATGAATACGCGCACAAGCACAAATGCGACCGGTTATTCCTGCAACGGTCTCACACACAAGACCACTGAAAAATCTGAGTGAGAGTGGCTGACGTCAGCGTAGCCTCAACATTCAGCTTTTGCGGAAATGTCGCATCGCGTTTAGTGTAGAAGGTTAAATTGAATTGTTCGCGAGCGCCGTAAATGGCATTTTTCATAGAATGACGGTGGCCTTTTCACGACGCTGTGAGAATAGGGAACACTTATAAGCAAGCTTGTGTTTGTGCATTTAAACGCGGCAGATGCTTTTAGCTGAGAAGTTGTGTATCAAGCGAGTCAACAAAACCACATGATAAATAAAAATTTTTAGCTACTTTCTCAACTTTAGATGCACATCATACGGCTTTTCACGATGACTCATGTAGCGCAAACAACAAGTAGATGTATCTCCTGCGCACATGTGGTTTGCGGTTGTTTAATCTGTAATAGAACCAATAATAAAGCCATCGTGGCACAATCAAGGCCGAGTTGTCAACCTTGCAACAGTATATCTGGCATAGTGTTCTCGCATAAGAAGCATTAAGGCTGGGGCACTCAAATCAGTGTTTGCCAGTACTTTGGCCAGCAGGTGATATGGACCGCAAGGTATGCGCTCAAGTTGAACAAGAGCCAAGCCTCTTAGCTGCTGTGTGAACAAAATAAGAGGTTCAGAGAGGAACTTTTCAATGCTAGTTTTCAGCGGATTGCTACCAGCACAGAAGGAAATTCTGCGCGCCAGTTAGGGAGCAGAGATGTATTTTGAAGTAGAAAAGCGGCACCTCTGGCTTTCCCTAAGGAATGGAGGAAGAAGCTAACATGTTTAAAAAAATGGCGGAATACTGAAATAATCGGAAGAAAAACAATTTGTGCACTCTTAGGGCTGGATATAAACAGAGGTCAACGCTCCTCTAAACAAAATGCCTTCACAGCTGGGGCAAGTTGATGTCTTTGAGAGTTAGAAATTTAATTGTGGCGCTGCAGATGCGCACAAGTCTATAACGAACGCATTCATAGCCTCGCCCGTCTACCTGTTTTAATCATTTGATATTTGCCAATTGAGGCTAATCTTACCCAGTATTGTGACGCAAGAAATAAACATACCCTTATAAGTATAAGACGAAGGAGCGATTGGGTGGGATTCTTGTTATATAAATGAACAAGACACCGGCTAGTCCAGGATCAATTCTTATGATGGTTATACGTTGGCGAGAAAGGTGACGCCGACGCAGGACGCTCACATTAACGTTCACGTTATGATCAAGTGTTCACTCCTGCCGAATTTAAACTAGCAAGAAACGGTGTGCAGGCAATCTAAGATTTGAAGCTGGTACCATGGAACCATTTCGGAACCATGGCGAAGATGTTATGAATAGCCTTCTGCCGAAAGAATGCAGTAGTTTATAGCCATAATTTTAGGTGTAGTGACATTAGCCACAGAGGTAGAAAAGGAACTTTTCACACTAGTTGAAAGTATTCGTATGTGTTCAAGGCAGCAACCTATTTCAGGGTCAAAACATCACGGTGCATACAGCATAGGCTCCGTGATTAGCTCTAGCAGTGCGCAACGTCCAAGATAATGCGGCAGTGGCCACAGTTTCAACATTGCGCATCGAATTTTTGTTAAGAGCTGCCCTTTATGGACATCCGTCAAGTCTTGAGACCACATTACGGATGCATTGTGGTAGAGGTGTCAGAAGGGATATGTAGAAAGAAGGCGTTGATGGTAAGTATTTGTGCCATAACTGCGGTATGGAAGATAGATCGTTTATTAGCCAGATTTGTGATTCCAAACGTTCGTTTTCACCGGGTCTTTTCTTTCCGCAATCAGTAGACCAAATTCAGGAAGTCAGTCCTTGAACAATTTGGCCCGAAAGTAGAAAAGTATGAATATATTTCATGTTGATAAAAGATCTCTCACAGCCAGCGATGAAAACTGTTGTAATTACAATCATCACAAAGGTAACGCGGAGTATGAAGAATACATTGTCACATTCAAACCATGCAATAAAGTTTAGAAGTTTCCTGACATTTCCTGGCACTTTCATACCAAATCACCAAGACACCATCATTCGCAATCTAAGATATCTTCATAGAGGGCCTGTGATTTAGCGCCAGAACTGTAAAACTTGCCAAAAGTGCCGCAATTTATTTTTAATTCATTTTAGTTACTCCAATAACACGGCTTGTTGAATTACAGGAGAAAGCCAAACTTGGTATTCATGTCTTTTGGGTGACTAAACATCTTGTTCATTTCTAAATGAAGATGTCAAAGTGTGTATTTCATGACCTTTTTCATTCCCTGCTTAGTCATCGACTCTTCTCCTTTCGATGTTTTGCCAAAAATCTGTTGCTTTTCGTCTTAGGTTTCACTGAAAGGAAGTCGTTCATCGAGTGACGCACTGACCAGTTTCTTTTTGGTTGCGAACATGACCTCTGAAAACTTGTACGTCTAAGATAGCATCGTAAAAACTCAATTTTAGATCTCGCAACCTTTTTCAACACGATCTACGCGAAGCAGTGTCTCGTTTTAAAAGTCAAGCAAAATAAAAAAAGTGAAGAACGTATAGAATCTCCATTACTGTGAAGCCCGAGGATATGCGTCACTCGAACACCCAGCGATCTTTGTTGGTGGAATTCGCACTGCTCCGTTTGTGGAAGGGTCAATGAGGCCAATGTTTGAAGTAAAATGTAGCGTGTCACCGGCACGACTAGAATTTGGTTAGGGAGATGTGCACGATCACTGTGAGAAATGAGCACTCTTTTTGGATGCGCTTAATCGACTACCCGCTTTTCACGGCCGTTGAGATACGAGCTGTGGGTTTTTCCTCTCGTCAGATCCAGTCACGTAGATGTGGTACCACAGCGCCGGCGTATAGGGAACACAAAAAGGGCATACGCTCGCTCGGTGACGCAATGGTGCCCTTTCTTCGGCCCTAAGGGTGTCAGCCTCTTGTTAGCAATGTTATGTGAATTGATACAATAATTTATTCACTTTTTCTCTTCAATATATAAGTTTAGACCATGTTTTTTTTTCATTTTAGCGCGCGTTTGTGCGCTACTAGCCTTGCTGTGGCTGATATTCAACACTTTGTTCGAGCGTGATCTGGACGAAATGCCGGCCTCCTGAACTGATATGCTGTTAAAACTACAGCATCCACTTGTGCAATAAAGCGTCACGTCAGCGCTTATCGCTTTGCTTGTTGGATTTTTTCGTTATTCACGATTCAAGTATTCCCTCATGATATCCACCGACTGGCTTCAGCAAGTTGGTGGATACCTCGGTGGAGTCGGTGAATACAGTCGGTGGAGCTGGTCCTTGAAGCGTCAAGAGATGACGCTGAGGAAGGAGAGTGTCGAAGACTGTCTTCAAGTAAAGATGTGAACGAGAACGCCTCGTCCGCGCTTCATTGCACATTAAGGAACATGTCGAGCCGGTGGATATGAAAGTACTTGAGTTGTCCTTCGAAAGTTGCGGGATTCTAAACCTTTGTCGTTAGGAGCTCAACGAGATAGTGACATCCTGTCTTTAGTACGCACTTCTACCGCCTGGCGCATACTTTTTTATTGTTTGATGTTACTCGAGAAGTTTAAATGGTGAATTGCAACATTTCAATACATAAAGTTCAATGTGACTTGTGTCCATGAAGCTTTCGCATAAGAGTGTCTTTTGTATAATGGGTTGCAAGCTTTAGGCCTTAAGAAATTATGCACGTGAAAGGTTTTAGGACTCTCTATGTACGCACTAGGAGGTCCTAAAGAAACACGCACAGTAACGTGTTTGCCTTGACAAGCAAGTGCGTTCTTACAGAGTGAACGGGATGCTGTAGGATGCTTAGTATTGCTTGCACAGCAAAACAGCTCTCATCTGTCCCAGCAATGGCAGCGCTCAGGGTCAGCAGTAGCCGTGAGAAACTAATCATCCGCACCGTCGAACAGTCAAAGTGCCATGAGAGCTAACCGTCTGATGGAGCAGCGGAAGTAAGATGGAAGACCCGAAAACTGTACAGGTGTTTTTCATTTTCTCTGCGAGAAAAACAAATCAAGGCAGCAACCTCGTTATTATGCTTGAAATCAAAAGGTTGCGCGAGATTGAAACATGTTCGCTAGCAATGGCATGGGACAAAGCGACAACTATCACTTATTTGTTCATAGGTGGAACCACTGAATAAACAGAAAATAGGATCACCAGGAACGTCAGCTGCGGTGGTGTAGCGGTTAATAAAGGGCTCGAATGCTCACCCAAGGGTCGTGGGTTCAATTCCGGCCACGACGGCTGCACTTTGATGGAGGCTAAATGGTAGGGTCCTGTATACACTGTGCGATGTCGGTCCACGTTAAAGAATTGCCGCAGCCCTCCACTGCGGCGTCTCTCATATACATATCGTGGTTTTCGTACCGTAAAACTTCAGATAATGATACAAAACTCGGCAGCCTATAAGCTGTCCTTACATGCTCCGAAGTCATCTTTAAAACAAGAAAAAGGTACTCCAGCTGCTGTTTCAACTGGCGAAACACTCACCATGTTTAAGAAAATGTAGAGTAAGGTCGTCAGTCGTCGAGACCCTGATCTGCAGATCTGACGCGTCAGCTTTTCTACATGTGCTACGATGTATACTTCTCGGCACTATCGACTGTACACCTGTTGGCTGCACAATACACTGCGCTGCTTTTTTCGAATGCGCAGGCTAATAAAAAAACAATGATCCGGAAATATTCTGATGCGACCGCTAAGGGGTAGCTTGTGTCACGTACTCCCCAAACTAAACTCTCTTGTTAAAGCCCTAGATTGTCTCACCCGCACACTATGTAGCACAAAGACTAAATGAGAATGTTGCTGTTTTTATGGCCGCAAAAGAGAGAGAAAGAGGAAGGAAAGGAGTCAGCGTACACCTGCATAGTCGGAGCTATTCACTTTCAATTTCTTTTGAAGTACCATGGCGTAAACGCCGAAAAAGGTCATAAACGACTTTATCGGAGCCCAGCTTGGTGTCATGCGAATTTGTACTACGAAGCTTTCACTCTCGAGTGACTGCGGGTTTTTGGCGGCTCTGACAACTACGCGAGACTTCACCAGCCGGCAAGAAAGTGGGAAGCGTCCGGTACTACTTCAAAGGACAAAACAATAAGCTATCGGCTGGAGTCATTCCACGGTGGTGAAATCGTGAGGCATCACTCTTGAAGGCGAAATCATCGCTTAATGTAACGCTTAACGTAAGGATGTCATCCAGAGACGTTTTGCTTCATGATGTCACTTCTCCACGTTACGTGACGTCACCATACCCATACAGCCGCATGCAGTCAAGCCCCATCGAACATTGACTTCGCATTTCGCGCTGCATAAAAATTGTAGCGGCAGTATTCAACACAGGCTCTTGGTGAAATTACGCTTTTGCGGGCCGGGAAGGGCAATCAATTTACAAGCGCAGATAGTAGCTGCGCAATACAGCATCTAGCATCGACCTCTGTTATCCTTCACCGTAACCGAGTGAACGATGCAGCTAGTTAAACACATTTTGGCGCACTCGTCTCAAGCCATGAAAAGCTTTCCTTAACATGCCGAGGCAGTCTGGATAACTCTGAATTTTTTTTTCTGTGAATACAAATACTTTCACTGGTACAGTCGCGGCCACGTCTGTGTAGAGCACGCGAGGAGCTAGTTCTCGCTCTGCGGGACGAAATCTCGAGGCATTTTCGGGCTCTGATGTGGTCAGCCTGACAGCTAGGCTGCACATGCTCCTGATACAGCACTTCAGAGCACGAAACTGCCTCAAGGTTTCGCGCCGCGGAGCGAAAACCGGCTCCTCGCGCGCTCTACACAGACGTGGTCGCGGCTGTACAACGCATCACGGTACAGAAGAAATGGCCGAGGGGACCAACACAAGAGGACAGGGCGCTAACTTCCCACTGGCGGAAACATGCTCTGTCCCCTTGTGTCTGTCTGCTCGACCATTTGTTCTTTACCGTGGTGCGTTATACCGTTTCAAGTACGAATAACCACCTCACCCAACTTTCAACACTTGTGAATAAAAATAAAGAACGAAGAAGTAAAGAAAACAAAACAATATGTTAAACAGTTCTCCGCAAATGAAGCTAGAGTCACCGCAAATAAGAACTTCGACTATTTCACGTCCTTATTTCACGTCCTTATCAACCTGGAACAGTCTTCCCCTTAACGTGAAGCAGTCTTCATCATTAGCTATTTTTAAAAACACATTATTTACTTTTCTGCTGGATACCATAGAATTCTAAGATGTGCAATATTATCTACACCTGTTCATATTCATGCACTCTTGATGGTGCCACAGCCACTCATATTTTACTTGCTTTTTTCGTTCCTCTGTTCGTTTCGTCAATAATATTTGGGTTTTTCTTTTATTTTTTATATGTTCTTTGCAGTGTATTGTTGTACTTATGATTGTTAAAATTTCTTTTTTAGTCTGTATTCCAATTATTTGTATAACTTATTCTACGTTGCTGCATTTTACTTGTGCATATTTATCACATTTTCTGACAGGAGGTCCCCCTTCAGCCAAGTGCTCTGGGACCTCCTTCTGTATGTTTTTGTAAGCATGTATGTTTTGTACGAAAGTAAAAATAAATAAACTGATAAACTAAACTGAAATGCAAAGCAATATGAAAGAAAAGAGAAAATAAATGAAAAAATGACTTATCTATTACTATACGCGCATACATGTCGCTCTCAACCTCATTGCCTGATTACACGGCAAAACGAGAACACGAGTCCAGCTGCTCTCGCATTTAGTCTTAGGTATCGTGGCCATAGTCAGCGATTCTTCAATTCTTTTTTTTCTTCCAAGTGAGACATGCAAAAGAATTTCAAGAAACTTATGCGATGATCTAGGCTCGTGGCAAATCCATATTCTTTAGACGCGCCTAAAGAAAACTACAAAGGCAACGGTAGTGCATGAACTTTCCAGAAACATACAACGCCGAAGAATATACAACGTCGCCGAGAACACCTGCGATTCGTCATGTAAATACCACTTTATCGTTCCCAGAGTACAGGAAAGTGAAGTGCTATACACACCTTCATCGAGTCGTCAGTCATAGGTGTGATCGCATTAACCCATCAAATACGGACTAGATATATGTCTCTACTGAGCTTATTTCGGAAGTAACCACTGTCGCTAACCGTGGAGGTGGCATCTCGCGAGCACCGATTCGTCATTCATTGCTGCGCTTCCACGAAAGTGCTAGTCATTCAGTCTTTCTTTCAGCGGAGAAGTCGATGTGGGATGAGTGGATGCTGTTGCAGTTGTGTGCATTTCTTGATGCTGAATGCCCACAGAATGAACGAAAAGGACATGGGTGCTAACGCTCTGTTTCTCAAGTCAGGGACGGAATACACCAATGGGACTGGCGGTCGTATGCTCGGCGTAACGCCGGTAAAGTCACATCTCACTGCTCGGCGTAACGCCGGTAAACTCACTGTCTCGGCGTAACGCCGGTAAAGTCACATCTAGCATAGCCATCTCTGGCATAATTAGCAACAAATCAAGTCAACTTAGGATCCTAGACGATGTGGCACACACCCATGCTGAGGGATTGGCCAAGAATGAAGCATTGCTTGCATACTTGTGCCTTTGTTTCGCTTGTACCCACTACTGGGTATTGGCCATTCAATCAGTGCTTATTATATTGAGCACAAAATTTCAAATTTAGGAAAACTGAATAAAACAGATATCTAGAGAATATGAAAGGAACAATCTTATAGTCACGTACAATTAAAGTAGATACAGCTATTTAACCATTGTAGTGAAGAAATAATACCCCTGTCACATGTGGCAATTTTAGTGCACTTTGAGTGACTGTACCTACGCTCACGAAGTGTCATTTTTGGCGGTTCAATGCTACACAATAAAGCGAAGTGTATACTTTGTAAATTATTAAAGTGGCGATTAACGGATTTGTAGCACAACGTATGTTAGTTATTTTTGTGCCTGTGTCCAATAGTCGGACCATGTTGTCTTCGTGAATGTAGCACGTGTGGCACATTCCATCTTAAATGACTAGAAAACAACTCACACATGTGCAAGTGCACCTGGAAGTAAACAACGCGACGGACGCAGCCATTGCTGTGCATGTGCTGCCGCA
This sequence comes from Rhipicephalus annulatus, assembly GCA_013436015.1. NCBI lineage: Eukaryota > Metazoa > Arthropoda > Arachnida > Ixodida > Ixodidae > Rhipicephalus > Rhipicephalus annulatus. The sequence goes on along the minus strand of WOVY01011902.1, from coordinate 181,205 downwards.
TTCCCCAAGCGGACGTGGCCGCAAGCAGCCCGATGGTGAAAGTAGCGACACTGTTGTTGTATTTTATGATTCTTTAATAGCAGTATTCATCATAACAAAAACAATGGTTTAAATATAGTATGAGCGCCGCTTTATGCGACAGCGTATTTCTGTACAAGTCACTGGTACCGAGGCTACACACTTCATCGCAGCTGTCGCTGTGAAGTGGGGTTAGAGAACGCACTTGCCGGCAAGTGTGCTTTGCAGCGAGTGACACTTAACTTGCTCGTGTGACAGCGCGCAAATTACACTGGCGACTAAATGTACTCGCTCAAAGTGCACTTAAGTTGCTACGTGTGACAGAGTTGTAAGACACAACACCCGTTTGCTGGGCCGGTTGTTCTTATTGTACTTCGTCCTTCTCTTCTACGTGCTAGCTCAGCTAGCGCCAATGCCTTGGCGCCATGATTGTTTCCTTTCACTTGGCCACGCTGCAATTGTGTGATTATGTCCGCAGTGCTTTGTCCGTAGTCGTCATGGGCAATTCATCGTCACCTGTAGCAACCATCTCTGGTGGACACGCATTTGCTGTTTCTCGGTGGTCGGTCTTTCTAGCGTTGCAGCCTGTCTGGATGTTCTTGCGCAGATAACTCTGGAGGGCTGCTTGCGCTGTAGCGCTGAGGTCGATTTTGTGTCGATAGGAATTGCTGTGATGGAGGCTTGTCTGGTCCAACTGATGGATATTTCGGGGTTGGCATTGGCTTTGTGGCAATGGTCGACCTCGGCCACGAAGCGACGTCACTTCAGCTGTCAACAATGAATCGGGTGATTGGCATTGGCCGAGTCGCGGAGAAAACGGGGCCATTTCCAATGCTCCGGCCAGGCATTGCGGGTGCCGAGAGCGTTAATCGCTTCGATATACAGGATGGCATTGTCCCGGAATCCACGAAACTGTGGTAGTTCCGATGCAACCACTGATGGTAATGTGGAAATCAAGAAGCTGGTAGTCAGCAAGGCGGAACAATCTAGCTCCTGAGCCAGCAAGGACGTCGCCCGCATAACGTCAGAGGGTACGTTGGGTGGGGAGCTGAAGGAACCAGGAGCGACAGCTGCGGAGGTAGCGGGGTCCTGGTACTCACGCTGGTGGTTGAGACTCCACAGTTAGAAGGCGCCAAGCTCTGAAGTTATTGGGCCAAGCGCGTGGCTTCGCTGATGATCTTAGCAGCGTCGTCGTGTGAACCACCTGGAGAACACTTGCGTGCGGCCATGGAATAGGCTTTCGTGCCTTTTCCAGAAATTTCTCAGCAACTACAGACGCCTCTGTTCCGACCACCCCCCATTGTGACTACCCACCCATGCCTCCTATTATTATTGACTACGTTGGTGTTGAAAGTGTATTCAAGTCCTTAAAGCCTTCCTCATCTCCTGGGTGTGATACGATCAGTCCTAAATTTTTGAAAAACACCAGCTCTTATTGTTCAATCATACTAACAAAGATATTTGAACAATCGCTTCATGAAGGCTGTCTCCCCGTCGACTTTAAGATTGGAAAGATAACTGCAATGTTTAAACTGGTAACAAACATTCACCGTCTAACTACGGGCCTATCTCGCTAACCAGCATACCTCGTAAAATACTAGAACACATATTATATTCCAAACTGGGAGGTTTTCTCGAAACTAACTCGTTTTTTTAAGTGTCAACACGGTTTCAGAAAAAAACTATTCATGCGGGACTCAACTTGCATCTTTCACCCATGGATTAAACATCATTCTTGATCATTCATCCATCGCTGATTGCATCTTTTTAGACTTTTCCAAAGCTTTCGATAAAGTATGTCACAAGTTGTTACTTCACAAACTACAAAATCCTAATCTTGATCCGAACTTTTATTTTGGCTTGAATGTTTCCTTTCTAACCGCGCTCAGTTTGTTCTAGCTAACGATAACGTCTCACCCCGAACGAACGTCTCTTCTGGAGTCCCTCAAGGATCTGTCCCGGCTCCCCTGCTCTTATTTACATTAACGACTTACCTTCATCTGTTACTTCTCACATTCACTTGTTTGCCGATGACTGCGTCCTCTTTCGCGAAATATCTAATGACAATGACCTATTAACCTTTCAATCCGATCTTGACGCTATTTCTGTGTGGTGTAAATTATGGGTAATGGAACTCAACACTAACAAATGCAAGTTCTTTCGCGTATCTAGAATTAACCGTATATTGCCCACTTACTATCTGAACGATGCTCCACTGGAATCTGTCAGCACTTACAAATATCTCGGAATACACATTACTACCGACCTCACTTGGTCCGTGCATACCACGTACGTAATTATTAACGCTAATCGCATGCTCGGCTACGTACGTCGAAATTTCTCACAGGCTCCTTCAACACTAAAACTAACTCTCTACAAGACGCTTATCCGCTCCAAACTGGAGTATGCTGCATCAGTTTGAGTGCATCAGTTTGAGATCCTAACCAAGAAAATCCAATACACTCACTTGAAATGGTTCAAAATAACTCTGTTCGTTTTATACTCTCTAACTACAACCGGACTGCCAGCATAAGCGCTATGAAATCCAGCCTTGTATTACCTTCCTTATCATCTCGTAGGAAAATCCTTCGCCTCTGTCTTTTCCACAAGCTTTTCTATCACAGCCAGCTACGAAACGAACTCATTCTGCCTCCTCGGTACATATCAGCTCGCATAAATCATGTCCATAAAGTCGGCTTGCCGTCCTGCTGAACTAACTCTTTTTCCCAGTCATTCACACCGCGTACATCGCAGGAATCGAACCACCTGCCCGCACTGACGGCAACAATCTCGGACCACCAACTTTTTGAAACTGCTTTAGCTAACATTGTATAACGTGTAACACTGAAGTACAGTGCATGTTCTTGGTTTTGTTGTGTTTATACCTTTTTGCTCTGTTTTATATTATGTTTGTAACTATTGTAACCCACTTCCCTCTATAATGCTTCTGGCCCTGAGGGTACCTGAATAAATAAAATAAATAAATCAGCGAGGCAATGTCATTAATCCGGAAAGTGTGGTGAAAGTACCTTTGAGATACCGAGGAGGCATCGACGCCTTCCACGGATGGGGCTTGTAGCGTAGGCAGGAAAGCGGTTGACGAGGAGGCTTGGACGACGTTCTTGTCAAACGGTGGGGACTGTGTCACTGGATTCTTGCGACAGGGAGCGTTGACCGCGTTCCCACAGAAGAGGAGCCCCTGTGATGTCCTGTTGTGTAGTCTTATCGCGGCACCGTTGAAGGTAAGTTGAGCTGACGAGGATGCCTGGACACCTTCCTTATACGGCGTTCGCAGTGCTGGCAGGTAAGCGGTTGACGAGGAGGCTTGGACGCCGTTTTGCGGTTTCCATATTCCAGGAAGTGAAAGTTGCATTCCTGGAATCATGACGTTCCCGGAAGCTGTACGAGTACAGGTGGCTCATGTTCAGGTTCAGGTGTCGTACTGCGCCATCGTAGATGATAAATAACAGACAACACCCGTTTGATGATGATGATGATGATGATCCTTGACACTCTGGCGCACACCCACAAAGGGGGATCGGCCAAGAACCGGGCGGCAGGATCTTAACTAAAAGGCTAATGGTTTTTCAAAGAAAACGTAATTTTGGGCTGAAAAAAAAATATAGAAAGAAAAGCCGAAAATCGAAAAAGGAGTATATCTGAGCAGGGAACGATGCAGGCCATCAGATGCGATTTGAGACAGAGGTAATGGTGGGTCTAAAGTGATGTATATATATATATATATATATATATATATATATATATATATATATACATATATATATATATACATATATATATATATATATATATATATATATAGGCATATTAACATGGCAATCGCTTTGTTTCAATTATGTATTGAAATACCGCAGAGCAGACGTCCCTGTGGCTATAACCGAATTTAATGCTGCCAAACGACAAAATTACTGCCACATTTAATTCTAATCCCAATTTTTCAAGTGGAGCTTTCAGGTATCTTTTCCGCTGATGAGAATACCGGCGACAGAACAAAAAGAAGTGATCTATCGTTTCCATTGTTTCGCAAGTCTGACATAAAGGTGACGCCTTTAGACCAACTTTATGCAAATAATAATTCAGTTGAGGAATTCTGCAACGCAATCTTGTAAAAGTAACTTCCAAGTGCCGTGTTGCACACCACTGTCTATTCCAGCGGCATCTTAGATGTGCGAAATCTCGATATTTATCCAATGAGTAGCAGTCGTATTCACGCAAACAGAGGTTTCTAAACCTTATTGCTGTCGCGTAAGCCGTATCAGGCAAAACCGGGATAATGGGACCGCTAAGAGATACTGTGGCTAGTGCATCCGCCATCTCATTGAGATATATTCCACGATGACCTGGTACCCATAAGAGCTGCAGTTTTTTCACGTTTGTCGGTATGAGTTGTCGAAACATGTGCATAAGTGTTAAGTTGGCTCCTGAAGACAGAGCAGCACATACTGAAAAAGAATCTGTAATTACGACTGCTTCCGATTCGCCCAAAGGAAGTTTCCGTAGTGCCAGTACAATAGCAAATAATTCTGCCATGAATATTGGTGTGTAATCTGGGAGTCTAACCGAAAAGGACCAGTCAAGGGAACGTGAGAAGATACCTGCCCCAGCCTTTTCATTTGATACGGATGCATCGGTTGCAATTATGTTGTTCAAGTTCACATGCGCCAAGTAATCCTGCAGCCGATCATTTAAATATTGAAATGGCATTTGCTTTGCGTTAGAGGGATAAATATTCTCAAATTCTATCTTAAGACCTAAGTTAACGTCTCTTGTTGTGAAAATATGTTTGATTTTGACGTTCAGTGGTTCTAGCAGCGCTTGAACGAACAAGATCTGTGGGCAGTGGAATCGTGACCACCAAGTTTCAAAAAATAAACTTGGTTCTTTAATAAAAGCATAAAATGATGCTCTCTGGGGCACAGTGTATAGTTTTAAAAATGTTTGGATAGTAAGCATTTTGAATCTATTCAACAATGACGGTAGACGCGCTTCCATGTATAGCACATTGTTAGCAACAAACTTGGGCAGTCCAAGGCACACTCGTAAAGCCTCCCTTTCTAATAGTATTAGCGGTCTCATTTTATATGTCGCACTGCCCGAAAATAAGACACAGCCGAATTCCATTATAGCCGTTGCCTGGGCCCGTTGTTCTTATTCTACTTCGTCCTTCTCTTCTACACGCTAGCTGAGCTCGGGCCAGTGCCTGGGCGCCGCGCTTGCTATCTTACACCATTTATTATCACAAAGAAAATCATTTATTATCCCAAAAGTAAGGTGACCATATACTTGAACTGGTAACCTAATTGTCATGAATTCCTGAAGTAAAGAATATCTACAAAACTCCGATTCATTAACAAAAACAGTTTCAGGTACAAGGGACATTGCAGGGTTATTTAGGGACCTCCGCGCGAGTGTGTCCGCCATTTTGTTTATAAAATCCCCCTTCTGGTGGTATTGAAGGAGGTCACTGGCCCCGTTAGTTAGGGAGGCAATCGCTGGGCTGATTCTATGAGCAGACTTGTCGGCTCCCGAAACGCGCCATGAAAGCACGGACAATTTAGAATTGGTTCCTCTTAGTGCTCCACCGAACGCCGGTTGTGGTCCAAAGAACGAGGCGGAGCCTAGAGTTGCTACCATTAACAAAAAAATATTCTCAAATAAGGCAGAGCCAACAACACACAAACGTGCACACTCGGCAATAATCTAATACAATACGTCACCAGTGACAAGATACTCAAACAACAGGCTACTGAACACAACAACATACACTCAAAACAACCAGTACAAACAACACGAGCTAGAACTCGATCTCATACATTACCTAACCAAGACACTAATAGACTAAAATGCTCGTCAAAGGTGTTCAGTCGAAAGTTCTTGGAAAGAAAGCTTGAATGTTTCTATTCAAGGATACACTCTTCAAGGGAATGCTTCTCTTCAAGGAAATGTTTCTCTTCAAGAAAACAAGGAGCGCATATATATGTGCACCCACTCCTTCCTTTTTAAGCACGGGAATTATTTTTACGTTTCTTCAATATGCTGCACTGCAGCCAATTCCAAGTGAATGGTCGACAGATCAAAGAGGTCCTGAGGACACATATCGAATAGCATTTTTAGCATGTATGCCGTAGTTTCATCTGGACCGGGAGCTGAATTGGGGAGTGACTAAACAACATGAGCAAGTTCTTGTATAGTTACGCTCACAAAATCATCCACAAAGCAAGGTTCGGGAAAAAATAATTGTGATTGAGATGTATAGCGCTCGTGTAATCCAAATGTGATTCCATCTAAAAGATCTGCTAATTTTTAGGGGTCAGCACAATGAACTCTGTGTTCATGAATGAATAAATTACCTTGTGGGACCTTAGAAATGTAAAGAGAGATTTTTGTTGCTGCTTCTGGAAAGAATTGCATAGCGGTTTCTTTCATGTCGAGATTTCCCCATGAAAAATATTCTTTTAAAAGTTGCGTTAATTTCCTTGTACTTGTTCCAACTAGTAGGACACTGGTTTATAAAGTTTTCTTTATCGTGCGGCTTTCCTTCGCCTGTACTCTCGTTGACATCAGAATCCCGTCAGACACTTACAGGTTTACTTCTCGCTGAGGCTTTAGTGAGGTGCAAGTTTTTCATAGTGCATTTTAACCCCATACAAAGGCGCAGGGCTTTAACATCATTTTCTGAATTATTCAAAGAGGACAAAGTTGACTGCAAACGTTTTTGAATCGTTTACAAAAGTGTGGTTCTACAATCAATACTTGACTTAGATCACTATTATTTGGAGTATCAACCACCACCCAAGAAGAGATCAGAAGGCTTGAGCTAACAAATGACAAGTCTAACACCGATCTCGCATTACCTCGTATAAATGAAGCCACTCGAGAATTAAGGCACATACACTGTTTTTACTGATCAAGTTCAACAGACGTTTACCTGACGCATCTATACGCAATCTCCATGTTACAGGGTGCGAGTTAAAATCGCCCATGAATAACGCGTTAGGTCTGCAGAAAGTTTGCATAGAGTCCAGAGTGCCTTCCTCTTCTACGCAAGTCGTCAAATAGCAGTTAACGTAAGTTATTGGCGCACAGCCTTAAAGTACAAGCTCTAAAACTAGGAATTCGTGATCACAAGATTTTGCACGTAAAACGTTCACCTTATGACAAAATTCGGTGGATATAAAAAAACGCTATTACTCCTCCTCGTGCATTCTGACGAATTGAAGTAACAATTGTGAGACTTGTTAGTTTGCACTCATCCTCTGTATACCTCTGCGTACATTTCGTGCTTCGTTTGTGTTTAAGCAGCACGTTAAGTGTAGAGCTGCCTAGGGCATTTCACACTGGCCCTATTTGTTTTGCTCACGTGCGTCCTTTGTGCTTGAGCAGCCACTTACGTTTGGATCCGCCCGCCGTTTTTTGCTAAGGGGGCTTAAAATATGCAAAATACCTCAAGCAGCAATTTTACCCTGCAGCAATACCATCCGAATCAGCAAATGCTCAAGCAATCTGCCACTATTAAAAATGGCACGCTTCCAGGACCAAGAACCCTAAGTATGCGTTTCTTTCGACCCCAAGTTCGACACTAATATTTGTCGCTTTCGTTGCTAGCGACTTCCACCTCGACTTTCATATATGAATTGCCATATATTAGGGCTCCTTTTTTTCTGCTGTTGAGCTATATCTGCGTGTTATATTTAGACTTTGCTGCATCAATATTGGATGCACGTTTAACTTACGCTGAGTTCTTATCATTTTTACGTGATGAAGCCACTGAATTTGCTTAACTTGATTTGAACAGATTGCAAATGGTCTGACTCACTCTGCACTTGAGCACGCTAACTAATTGCGCCTGTTTATTCACACAAATATTCAATAAATGCCCAACGATCTTGCACTAGTGACATTGTGTCTTCGAATGCCTGCAATCATTTACGTCATGCCAATTACACCCTACATAGCATTTCAATTCGCTCCACTATATTCTTTGGTTGCTTTCGTCACCGTAGAAAGAAACAATTCTTCACAACAATGCAGGCATACTGAAACGTGAGATACAAAAAAAGCATTACTGAAAAGAGACCTACGAGCCCTGTATAAAGAAAAAAAAAACTTTATGCGAACAATCGCATCGCAGAACTGTACTTAGACATAGTGGTGAGTGAAAACAAACCTTAATACTGTGCCGGGAAATAAGTGGCATTAAAAACGTATAAAACAACCAAATTGTCTAGAGTGGATTTTATTTGAAACAAAGTCTAAAAAAAATTCAGCCTCTTTGGAAGTTGATCACGCCACCAGATTTATGTCTTGACTAAACGTCTGGCACGTTCAGTCGTAAAATGAGCATTTTTCAGCCGGATTCATCTTGGAGCCCGCTGGACAGCTGAAGGCTTGGGCAAATGGTGCGAAGTTCATCATCGCCTTGTTGCAGTCTCCGCCGTAAAGGTTGTCAGCGGGTGTCTTGGAGCAACTCGACAGGCAGGCAGTAATGAAGAATACCTTCTCCTCAGTCAATTCCTGCGAAATGGTGTGACACGTGTTTATTATTGCAACAACCACGTTACTATTGCAGTAGCCACAATGTAAACATTTTGCAGCCGTGTGAAAAGTTATAAATTGCAGTTTCAATGATGAACCGTCACTAACCCTACGAAAATTCCCCGCAGGGGCGCCTGCGCAAGTAGACGTTTGGTGTGTAGCGACACCACGGACCCGAGCTAACGGGGGAGTTTCTACTCCCTCCCACGCCTAGCCGTGCCTGGCTTTGCCGTGTCCGGGGAAAAGGGGATCCTGGGGGTTGAGCCGACGCTGGGTGATTGGACCGTTAAGGCCCCCTGGCAGAGGCAACACACCCCTTTGGCCCCGGCTTCACGTAGACGGCACCCCTGGGCTGACCCACCCAGGGGAAATCGGCAGTCGCCTTTTCCTATCTCCCTCTCTCTACATCTTCGTCTTTATCTCTTACTATTTATCTGTCCTGTCCTCTACTCTCTTCCGTTTACTTCCAAACTTCCTGGCGGCTAGGGTTAACCCTGTGCAAATAGCCTACCTTGGTCTAGGCGCATTGGGTTATAGTTGCGCTGTACGGCTGGCGTCTGCAGGTTTTAGCATCCACAAACTTGTAGCGTCCCCTCGTTGGGCTCCGTGGTGGGTGGCCGCCAACGCTTCATAAGAAAATTAAACTGGCATGCATAGAGCATTTCCCCTATTAAGTGATCGCACCGCCTTAAAGCGTGTACGCACCGAAGACTTAGGCTTTTTCAACCGATCAAGTGAAAACTTCCCCCATTTTCATGTTATACATAGTGAAATAAGCAGCAAGCAAGCCAGAACCGTATCACCCTTTGTAGTAGCCAGATGTCTCACAGAAACTCTTGGAGCCGGGTACAAAGTTACCAAAATGGCCAGCGGAGACCTCCTTTTTGAAGTCCGAGGAAAAGAACAGTTCGAAAAGCTACAGAATCTTTCAACTTTTGGTGACACTCCCATCACTGTAACACCACACAGATCCATGAACACAACCCGTGGAGTAGTATCTGATGCTGATTTGCTCAGCTTGACTGAAGAGGAACTTCTGGAGGGGTGGAAGAGTCAGAATGTGACCAATGTACAAAGGATCACCATTAGAAGAGACAACAAGGCAACACCAACAAAACATCTAATACTCACGTTCGCTTCCAGTAATCTCCCAGAAAGTATTCAAACAGGCTACACAAAGACGTCGATCAGACCATACATACCTAACCCACGTCGTTGTTTTGAATGCCAGAAGTATGGCCATGGCTCACAAAGCTGTCGTGGTCACCAAACTTGTGCACAATGTGGAGTGTCAGGCCACAATTCTGACAATTGCGAAGAACCATCACACTGTGTGAACTGTGGTGGAAATCATGCCGCATACTCACGGTCTTGCTCATTTTGGAAAAAAGAAAAGGAAATCATCACATTGAAAATTAAAGAAAATATCACATTCAAGCAAGCAAGACGAAGAGTGTCGCCATTTTATGGCGCTACATATGCTGATGCGGCGCGTCAGGGGGCAACGCCGCACCAGCCCTTGCCACTCCTTCGGCCAGCGCAGAGCGAGCCGACGGCTGTGGCACCTGCCCCCAAGGCGGCAGTAGTTCAGGCTACTCCGCCTCCTAGCGAATTGAGGCCGGAGACTCCAGGGTCCTCTGGTCTCAAGGCCTCCCCTCACCAGGCGAGGCCTAAAATCCGAACCACGAGCTCGCATGTGCGGGCACCCAGTGCCTCTGAGGAGGCAATGGATACAAGGGTACCCTTGGTACCAAAAGAGCGGGGCGCCTCCTTGGAGCGCGCCAAGAAAAATAAAAAACCAATAACGGGGCCGGACAACCGTCCTGCCACCTGAATTAACGAGCTCACTCCGACACAGGATACTCTTTGTACACACAGCAGCATCTCTCTTGTTTAAATATACAGACAGAAATATTACAGTGGAACATCCGGGGCCTTCTTTGAAACCTCGATGACTTACAAGAACTCCTCCATGAACACAATCCAAGAGTGCTGTGTGTACAAGAGACACACTTAAAACGAACACAAACATTTACGTAACTACGTAATCTTCCGAAAGGATAGAGATGATGCCATGCTACCATCCGGTGGTGTAGCGGTTATAGTAAGTCAAGGTATAGCATGCACACAATTACCACTTCAAACTTCCCTCGAGGCGGTGGCTGTCCGAGCAGTTATTCTAAACAAACTTGTCACTGTCAGCTCTTTGTACATACCTCCGCACCACCGTCTCGAAAAACTTCAATTCCAGTCTTTAATAGACGAACTACCTGAACCCTATCTGGTCCTTGGGGACCTGAACGCACATAATGGTCTGTGGGGTGACTCTCGCTGTGATGCACGAGGTCGTCTCATTGAACAATTCCTCATTTCATCGGGTGCGTGTCTATTGAATAGGAAAGAAGCTACATACTATAACCTTGCCACAAAACTTACTCTTCCATAGACCTCAGTATCGCATCTCCTTCACTTGTACGATTACTTCATTGGAAAGTCATAAATAATCCATACGGAAGTGACCATTTCCCTTTAGTTTTGAGTACACCAATAATAAATGAATGTCCTCCACATGTCCCCAAATGGCTGGTAAACAAAGCCAACTGGGTACAATTTCAAAAGCTTACTCACCTGAATTGGACTGACATATGCGGGTTAGGCATAGATGAAGCTGTGCAGTACTTCACGGCTTTTCTTACTGACGCAGCAACCAAGTGCATTCCACAAACATCTGGACTGCCCGGCAAACGACACGTTCCGTGGTGGAACACTGAGTGTCAGAATGCACGAAAGGAACAGAACAGGGCATGGAGGTTGCTGCGGAACTCGCCGACAGCGGAAAACCTTGAGAGCTTTAAGAAAATAAAATCTCGAGGCAGGAGAACGCGTCGGCAGGCCAGAAGAGAAAGCTGGCACAAGTTTTTATCAGGGATAAATTTATATACACAAGAGGCTAAAGTCTGGAACATGGTTCGTAGGGTAGCAGGAAGACAAGTACACTCACTCCCACTCGTAAACACACAGGGTGATAGCCTGGAAGATCAAGCGAACTCCCTCGGTGCACACTACGAGCAGGTGTCTAGCTCGTCACACTACACTGAAGCTTTCCAAAGACACAAAGCAAAGATGGAAAAGCAGAAACTAGAATCCAAGTGCACAAATTACGAGGAATACAACCAACCTTTCAAATTAGCTGAGCTACAAACATCTCTAAACTCTTGCAATAATTCCGCTCCAGGCTACGACCGTGTCACATATGAAATGTTAAAAAACCTACCAATCGAAACACGAAAAACCTTACTTTGTTTGTACAATGCTATCTGGTTTTCTGGCGCTATCCCTACCTCCTGGAAAGAGGCTATTATTATTCCCATTTTGAAAGAGGGCAAAGACCCTTCTTTACCCTCGAGTTATAGGCCTATAGCACTAACAAGCTGCTTGTGCAAAGTCTTCGAAAAAATGATAAACTGCCGACTTGTACATTTCCTAGAAACAAATAATTTGCTCGACCCATTTCAGTGCGGGTTTCGAGAAGGTAGATCCACCACAGACCACCTTGTTCGTATCGAGGCACAGATCAGAGACGCCTTCGTTCATAAACAATATTTTCTCTCTGTGTTCCTCGATATCGAAAAGGCTTATGATACAACATGGCGTTTCGGAATTCTAAGAGACCTTTCCCACCTTGGCGTGCGCGGAAGAATGTTTCACATAATCAAAAGTTACCTGTCAAACCGGACATTCCGTGTCCGAGTGGGCACGGTTCTTTCCCAAGCATTTGTTCAGGTAACAGGCGTGCCACAAGGTGGTGTACTTAGCTGCACACTCTTTCTCATAAAAATGAATTCCTTGCGCTTGAACATCCCTCGCAATATGTTTTATGGTACATATGTCGATGACGTCCAGCTTGGCTTTAGGTATTGCAATCTGGCATTGTGTGAGCGGCAGGTTCAGTTAGGTTTAAACAAGCTCTCCAAATGGGCAGAGGAAAACGGATTTCAACTGAACCCACAAAAAAGCACGTGTGTCCTGTTCTCCAGAAAGAGAGGCATGCACTCAGTACCTGACATTCGACTGAACGGGCAACGTCTGTCTGTCAATGCGGAGCATAAATTCTTAGGATTAATCTTGGACAACAAGTTGACCTTCGTACCGCACATCAAGTATCTAAAAACAATATGTTTAAAAGCCATGAATATTTTAAAAGTGTTGTCACGTACTAGGTGGGGTAGTGATAGGCAATGCCTCATGAACCTCTATTGAAGCCTCATTCGCACCCGCTTAGATTATGGGGCCGTTGTCTATCAGTCTGCTACTCAAAGTGCCTTGAAGATGCTGGACCCCGTGCACCATTTGGGCATCCGCCTTTCTACGGGTGCTTTTCGCACCAGCCCCGTAGAAAGCCTTTATGTTGAGTCAAATGAGTGCTCGCTTCATCTGCAGAGAACTTACATGTCCTTTGTTTATTTCCTTAAGGTGAAAGCAGACAAGGAGCACCCCTCATACTCTTTAATTAATGATTTGTTGAGCTCAACTCTGTTTCAAAACAGGCCCTCGATGAGGCAGCCCTTCTCAGTTCGCCTGAAGAGTCTAGCTAAGGAAACTGGAGTCTCACTAGAACACAGTTTAATGGCTCCTGTAGCATACCCGTCACCGTGGCAGTGGCAGACTATAGATTGTGATGTGTCTTTCCTAGAAGTTACTAAACATGCGCCTATTGCCCATATTCGAACATACTTCTTGGAACTTCAACACAAATACACACGTCCTGAGTTTTTTACAGATGCTTCCAAGTCTAACTCCTCTGTGTCCTACGCTGCTGTTGGCCCTTCCTTTTCGGATGCTGGCCCTCTACATCCAGGCACAAGTATCTTCACAGCGGAAGCTTACGCGATACTTGTGGCAGCTAAACACATCAAACAATCACAAATACAAAAAGCAGTAATTTATACAGACTCCCTCAGTGTGGTAACGGCTCTGCACAGTCTTAAAAAAACAAAAAACACGGTCCTTGTCTCACTTTACTCCATTTTGTGCACACTCTACACACTCAAACAACATGTTGTAGTGTGCTGGGTGCCAGGGCACCGCGAGATCCAAGGCAACGTGAGGGCGGATCAGCTCGCTGCATCCGTCCGTGAGAGCACCGCCATTACATCCATATCAATCCCGGCCCTTGATCTTAAGCCGTCTCTCAAACGAAACCTCCGGGACTACTGGCAGAGCAAGTGGGATACACACACACAAAACAAACTACACGTTATTAAGCCACACCTTGGTCATTGGCTGCCTGTATCGAAATCGCGTCATACAGAGGTAATACTAACGAGACTCAGGATAGGACACACATACACGACACACACACACCTTTTGTCCGGTGGCGATAAACCATTGTGTGACAGATGTGGTGAAGCATTGACAGTCCTTCACATTTTAATTGAGTGCAAACAATTGGACACTGTAAGAAAACAACACTTTCCATTACCCTACCGACAACATATACCTTTACACCCTGCAATGTATGTCGGTAGGGAACCGCTTTTTAGTCATAAATCATTGTTAGCGTTTTTAAAAGAAATTCATAGCTTTCATGTCATATACCCGGGCATACCGTAGCATGACCTCTCCAGAGAGGTTTTTGCTGCGGTGGCTACACAAGAAAGCACATGCCTCTCGGCCCTTGGACGCAAGGGTATGAACGAGTGAGGCACTTGTGCTAATCCCATACATATCCACCATCGTCTTTTATATCACCAACTTTTGTCATCTATTCACACCACACACACCTTTCACGGCATGGTCATGATTTTATTACTTGTATGTTTTTACCCGCCTTACTGCGAGGAATTTTACTGCCATTATACAGCCGCTTATCACAATCATTGTCCGTATTTTTAGTAAGATGAACTGGCGCTCTTTGGCCGTGAAATGGCCCTTGCGCCATAAAACACCAAACATCATCATCATCAACCCTACAAAAATTTGCAAATCAACTATACTTTTTCCAATGAAGACCACTACTTTGAAAGAATAATGTGTTGAAGCAGTTCCGCTGATAACTTGCGTGCCTTGGACAATAACATTTACGCGAGTGCTTTTGGCTGCTGTGACATTCTTCCAAATAGGGTAATTTCGAAAATATAGAGCAAGATTTGAACAATTCGAAGATGCTATCAAACACAAAACTTCTTTCTAAACACATTCGCAATGGATACTTTTCCCTCTTGAATAACGCAAGAGTCTTCGTCAAGGCATTGTAAATAGATAACGCTGAAGTTTTTTGAAATGCCAATGAAAAAGAAGAAAAGGCACGAAATGCATCACTGAGCCACCGTTGTTACTTCGCAAAAAGAAATCATTTAGGACAAAACAAGCCATGTAGCGTGATTATTTTTAAGTCACTAGCAACTTGTAATTACTGGCTTTCTTAGGCGTCCAGCGAAATAAGAGATGCTTTCAGAGAAAATTGACCACTTAACCATAGAAATATACACTCGTGCCGCATGGCAACTAAGTTTTCGTAGAATATTTTTAGCTAGATTTTTTCGATTAAATTAATATATGCTTCTTCAATGCGCCTACTTCGCTGTGCCAGCATGACTGCTAATAACTCTACTGAATCAAATGTCTTCTCGTAATCCACGACGGCTATATACAGTGGTGAGTAGTATTCCGCGCATTTCTCTAGCTCCTGGTTTATAGTACCACTGTGGTCTATTGTTGACTACCCTGTACAAAAGCCTACTTGGCCTTTTCGTTTATTTAACTCTAATGTCATAGTAACTCTATTAGCTATTATTTTTGTAAACAGCTTATAAACAACCACCAGTAAGGGCATCAGCTTGTTATTTTCTAAGTTTTTCACTTGCACTTCTCAATGGAATAAGGTCATGTTAGCCTTCTTCGAAGGTTCCGGTGCCCAACCCCGTTAAAAAAACACTTCTTATACAGGAAGGCCAGTTTGCCTGAGATAATCTGTACACCGTCTTTTAAAAGAATTGATATTAATTAATTCCCACCAGCCACTTTGCATTCCCTTGAACGCTTTTCTAATTTTCCCTGTCATTACTGGTGGCATGTCCGATACCTCTGGGCTACTACTGCTTACGCTATCTTCCTCGCTGTCCCGGCTGTTGTACAAATTTGTAGGTCTCTTCCTAGACTTGAACTATCCTACCCACATTGGTAGTGATTTTGCCTTTCTTGTTTTTTTCATGCAGATATCTAGTTTTTGCCGATTCCCAGTTTTGTCTGTGCAGCTTTGAGAGCTCGCCTTTTATTCAGGACATGTTCAATGCTCTTCATATTATGTACATTCTTATGTCGCCTACTTTACGCCTATTATTTACCTTCGCAAGGCTTGCGAGTTCTATTTTGTCTGTTGTGTTTGAGTCTATCATGCTTGACGTTTCTTAATGAGGTTCTTCCGTCTCCTGGGTGAGCTCTTCAGTGTCATGTTAAATGGCGGTACCTCCGACTTCCATTGCACACTCCTGAATGATACTAGTCAATATCATTCATTGCATCGACGCTAAAGATGACTTCAACGGTTAGAACCTAGTAGCTAGTCTCAAGCGAGACCCTGAATTCCTGTCCTCTTCGTCTCAGCGCAAGCGCATAAACTGACTTATCGCGTGTTACTTTTGAAGTCAATAGTCTTCTTTGTGGACCTTCGACGCAAAAACTTTGGTCTGTCTGTTTGTTCATTTGTCAGTTTGTCTACGCTTAAACTGCGAACGGCCGACTTTATCCTCAGCGCCCACCAATGGTGTTCAAGATTGAGCGTTCATACTTGTGCGATTGTCAATTAAAAAGCAATTATTGCGCGTATCTGAGGCACAAGAACAACACGTGTGTATTCTGCATGTGCGTATTTTACTAGAAAAGGCATACGTAATTCTAATGACCGTAGCGTTTATCACGCTGCGCCGACTATGCAATGCTTGCACGAAGAACGAGTGTTTCCAACGCTTTGCTAAGACGACACGGTGGTGGCACCTACCCGTCGCCTTGCGTTCTACAGCTTATCACCTCTGAGACGGGCGCGCAAAGTTGTCTCGGGCCACTCTCTTCGTTTTCCAAAAAAAAGTGCTAGATAGCGCTCATGTCTCACGTTTGACGTGACTTGATGCGTTCGTTCGCCTCCACTGCATGCTTGAGGCACTCTAACGCAGCGCCTCCAGAATACCATTCACCGATTTCCTTGCGCAGAACATCAAATAAATGTTTTGTTCACTTTCTCCACAAGCAAGACTATCGTCTTTCGACGACATTTGCAGAGAACATGCAGATACGGGGCCAATTTTTAACCATGCACTACTTCTTGCGTAGAAAGACCGCATAGGCTTAAGTTATCGGCTAGAATCATTTTAAAACCACGTAGCGTGAATAAATTAGGTGGCATTCGTTGGGAGATAGATGCGTTTTCTTTCTCAGAGTTTCGTCATCTTTTATACGAATGACTCTCTGGATACAGGCCGGTTATTATACGATGTTTTAGAGTTCTAATATGGTTAACGATTAAAAAGTGGAAAGGAATCACGACACTAATTCAATAATATCTACATCTAAACTTTTTATCGAACCTTCCGTGTGCGAAAGGACTTGTCGTGAAGACAAGGCGCATCAATATACCAAACAGAATTACGAGCCCCAAGAGTATTGTGGATGGTAGACTGATACACTTCACCACAATAATTATTGCGTGGGCATGTGGTGCTTTTGTGCAATATATGTGATGGATACGATAACTCAGTTGCATATTTTGTGCATAGGCTTGTTGAGTTACATTATCGTTCCTACGCATCTTTGATGACGAAGAACGGTTGATGTTTATATTAGTGACAATTATAAATTTTACTGTTCACCCATACGCTTATAATGCGGCGATGCGTAGTGGTTAGAGCATCCGCCTCGCATGCAAGAGGTCCGTGGTTCAAATCCCGGTACCGCGCAGTTCCCAACCGGATTAAAAAAAATCCGCTTGTTTATGGAACTGCATTAAGAGGCCTGGGGTGCGGCCTCACCGGCAAACACCGCCGAGAACGCACTCCCTCACCAGAGAAGGATTGGCCACCCTGGTGCAGTATCTGGCCACTACCTCCCACATGCTTACGTCAAATAACTCACGGCCCTCAGTCCCCAGCAGCTGCGAAGCAACTGACCATGGCGGCGGTCAGATCTGCAACGCAGCAGAGGGTGCTAAGAATCTCTGGATCCGGACAGGCCGCCATTGGAACCTGAACTTGGCAACGTTTAACGCTAGAACCTTACCTAGTGAGGGAAGTCTAGCTGTACTATTCGAGGAGCTAGAGGGTGTTAATTGGGATATAATAGGGCTCAGTGAGGTTAGGAGGACAGATGAGGCCTATACGGTGCTACAGAATGGGCACGTCCTTTGCTACAGGGGCTTGGCAGACAGAAAAGAACTGGGAGTGGGGTTCCAAATTCACAGAAACATAGCTGGCAACATAGAGGAATACTATAGCATTAATGAAAGGGTGGTAGGTATCGCAATTAAACTGAATAAAAGATACAAGATGAAGGTAGTACAGGCTTACCCGCCTACATCCAGCCATGATGACGCTTCAGTTGAAAGCTTCTATGAAGACGTCGAATCGGCAATGAGTAAGGTAAAAACACAGTATACTGTAGTGATGGGTGACTTTAATGCAAAGGTAGGGAAGAAGCAGGCTGGAGACCAGGCAGTAAGAGATTATGGCATCGGTACTAGAAACGCCAGAGGAGAGCTACTAGTAGAATTCGCAGAACGCAATAATTTACGGATTTTGAATAACTTCTACCGAAAACGAGAAAACCGCAAATGGACATGGAGGAGCCCTAATGGCGAAAATAAGAACGAAATAGTCTTTATAATGAGTGCACACCCTGGAATCGTGCAGGATGTGGAAGTGATTGGCAAGGTACAATGTAGTGACCATAAAATGGTACGGTCTCGAATTCGCCTAGACTTGAAGAAGGAACCACAGAAACTGATACGCAAGAAGCCAATCAATCAGCTAGCACTGAGAGGGAAAGTACAGGAATTCAGAGTGTCGCTACAGAAAAGGTAATCGGCTCTTAGTGAAGAAACTAGCCTTAGTGTAGATACAATGAATGATAATCTGACGAGTATCATTACGGAGTGTGCAGTGGAAGTTGAAGGCAGGGTAGTTAGACAGGACACTGGCAAGCTTTCCCAGGAAACGAAGAACCTAATTAAGAAGCGTCAAATCATGAAAGTGTCAAGTACAACAGACAAAATTGAACTGGCAGAGCTTTCGAAGTTGATTAATAGACGTAAGGTATGCGATGTAAGAAGGTATAACATGGAGAGAATTGAACACGCTCTGAAAAACGGAGGAACTGTCAAAGCATTGAAGAGGAAACTTGGGATAGGCAAAAGTCGGATGAATGCACTAAGAGACAAACAAGGCAAAATAACTACCAATATGGATAAGATAGCTAAAATAGCGGAGGAGTTTTACAGAGATCTGTACAGTAGCCGAGACAAC
Source organism: Rhipicephalus annulatus (assembly GCA_013436015.1). Classification (NCBI taxonomy): domain Eukaryota; kingdom Metazoa; phylum Arthropoda; class Arachnida; order Ixodida; family Ixodidae; genus Rhipicephalus; species Rhipicephalus annulatus. The sequence goes on along the minus strand of WOVY01011902.1, from coordinate 162,120 downwards.
TACGACCTTAGTACTATAAGAACTAGCAGTAACCCAGATTACACCCCACCAGTAAGATAGAAGAAGTCAGAAAAGCTTTGGAGAGCATGCAAAGGGGCAAAGCTGCTGGTGAGGATCAGGTAACATCAGATCTGCTGAAAGATGGCGGACAGATTGTGTTAGAAAAACTAGCCACCCTGTTTACGAGGTGTCTCCTGACGGGAAGAGTACCAGAGTCTTGGAAGAACGCTAACATCATCTTAATACATAAGAAAGGAGATGACAAGGACTTGAAGAATTACAGGCCGATCAGCTTGCTCTCTGTAGAATACAAGCTATTCACAAAGGTAATTGCTAACAGAGTAAAGAAAACATTAGAATTCAATCAACCAAAGGAACAAGCAGGATTTCGAACAGTCTACTCAACAATTGACCACACTCATACTATCAATCAGGTAACAGAGAAATGCTCAGAGTATAACCAACCACTATACATAGCCTTCATAGATTACGAGAAGGCGTTTGATTCAGTAGAAATATCAGCCGTCATGCAAACACTGCGGAATCAGGGCGTAGATGAAGTATATATAAACACTCTGGAAGAAATCTACAGGGGATCAACTGCTACCATAGTGCTTCATAAAGAAAGCAACAGAATACCAATCAAGAAGGGTGTAAGGCAGGGGGACACAATTTCCCCAATGCTATTTACCGCGTGCTTACAGGTGGTTTTCAGAAGCCTAGAATGGGAACAGTTAGGGATAAGAGTCAATGGAGAATACCTTAGTAACCTGCGCTTCGCCGATGACATTGTATTGCTGAGTAACTCGGGGGACGAATTGCAATTCATGATTACGGAGTTAGACAAGGAGAGCAGAAAGGTGGGTCTTAAAATTAATCTGCAGAAAACGAAAGTAATGTACAACAACCTCGGCAAGGAGCAGCGCTTCGAGGTAGGTAATAGTGCACTTGAAGTTGTAAAAGACTATGTCTACTTAGGGCAGGTAATAACCGCAGAGCCGAACCACGAGATTGAAGTAACTAGGAGAATAAGAATGGGGTGGAGCACATTCGGCAAGCACTCTCAAATTATGACAGGTAGATTGCCACTATCTCTCAAGAGGAAGGTATATAACAGCTGTATCTTGCCGGTACTTAGCTACGGAGCAGAAACCTGGAGACTTACAAAGAGGGTTCAGCTTAAATTGAGGACGACGCAGCGAGCAATGGAAAGAAAAATGGTAGGTGTAACCTCAAGAGACAAAAAGAGAGCAGAGTGGATTAGGGAACAAACGGGGGTTAAGGATATTATAGCTGAAATCAAGAAGAAGAAATGGACATGGGCAGGGCATGTAGCGCGTAGACAGGATAACCGCTGGTCATTAAGGGTAACTGACTGGATTCACAGAGAAGGGAAGCGGGTTAGGGGGAGACAGACGGTTAGGTGGGCAGATGAGATTAAGAAGTTTGCGGGTATAAATTGGCAGCAGCAAGCACAGGACCGGGTTAACTGGCGGAACATGGGAGAGGCCTTTGTCCTGCAGTGGATGCAGTCAGGCTGATGATGATGATGATGATGACATACGCTTATACCTGTGTGTAAACAGACAATTTATTTGTTACAGATAGGAGCACATGTATTTTTAAATGATAACAGTTTAATCTTTTGTAACTAGCGTCCACCTATGAGGGCAAAACTTGCTAGAAAATGTGACAAGGCCAGCCAAAGGATATGCTGGAATAATTTCAAATGCTGTGTTTTTGTGCCGTCTCGATTTTGCATGCTTCCTTCGTCAAGACACACTAACAGCTTTATTAGCGAACCACCTACGCGCTTCACCAATGCCTGGTCATTGTGTTCGGTCTCAAAACCAATGCCTCGTAGATATTCTCCACTTTCGATATCAAACAACGCATGCAGGGCGTCCTGTGAAATTGACCAGAAATTGACCAGCATAGTTCCCAATTGGAGAAAGACCTGTTTGCAGTGTACCCCAAAATCATATTCATTAGGGTGAATTATTGTTATCCGCACACTTCGATCGATACCTGCTATCATGTTCTCGGCACGATCAACATTGCCGGCGATATGCTGCATCGTGTTATCCTACTCACACTGACGTCGTTCCTGTAATGTTGGAGACAATAAAATATTGAGGCGTTGAGAAAAAGGCGAATGTATTGGCATAGCTACAATATGTATTTTCTAGTCCTGATCTACTGCGTGCATTTGTATTCCATTACTCTAATAAAATAGAGGCTTGTATGAGACTGAAAAGGCGGCTAGCGAATATCTACCCACCTCTGACAATTGGGTGTCGTTGTCTCCTTGGTGCAACTTAAAAGCTTCGTAGGCCACTTCAATTGCAGGAATCTCGGGAAAGATGCTGGCATTTTCAGGCAGACAACCGAGAACGCGCTGCTCGAAAGTGCCCGGCGCCTTGTCACTCGGTTGTGACGTCATTGCATCGCCTTGGGAGTCAATCTGCGAGCAGTGCTTACGTTGGGACATATACGCTACAAATACTGGCCAAGCTTGCAATCAAGTACGTTTACATGTTCATATGAGACGTTATTTTTTCTCGCAACGTGAAAACCGGAACCTGCGAAAAATTCACAGATCATTGGAAACTACACAAACAAGGAGACACTCCAATGTACAACCGCTACAAGTGCGAGCAAGTCACAGCTACAGTTTTTGATGAATCGATGCTAGCATTGGTCAGACAAGGCGCAGAATGCACAGAACGACACAGAAAAGTCACTAAATTTTAGTTTGACTTTAATCCTCGCAAACAATTCATAGATACTTCCAATGCACACACTCAAGTGCCAAGTCACTAAGAAGTGTCAGAAAAATAAACTGCCATGTATTATGCCACCCTTCCGTATGCTATTTGTTTCAATATATAATTGATTAGAAGTCTGAGTGTTGTGCTGTGTCTTACTATAGCCCTGTGTGTTGGTTACTAATTTGAATTGACTGTAAAATATTTTGGGAAGGGGGGTTAACTTCCCAAAACCACGAATTTGACTATGAGAGACAGCCTAGTTTAGGGATCCAGACTTCGACTGCTTCGGTTGTTTAACGTGTACACAAATTTGAATACACGGGCCTCAAGCATTTCATCCGACATCAGAGCTAACGTGCTAATCATGACACCCATGCCACGTAAAGTAAGATTTGCACTTCGTGGTCTCGGGGCACTAATGGTCATTTAATTAGGAAATGCACACCAAAAGTGGTTTTACGGCAAATTATTTCGTGATGAACATAAATGTCAGTAAAAGAAAGGAAGTGCATGGTGAATTTAAGGGCACTATTTCTTTTTCTTAGACAAAAGTATTATTGCGAACTAGCAGACAACAGTGGGAAACAAAGTATGAGAGATGTCAGTAGTAAATTGTAGTGTACATGTGAAGAAACAAATGAGGAGGAAAAGAACACTTGTCGCCGTCGGGGATGGTGTCTGCCACGTGCTAGTTATCCTTTCATCCGCTTTTTTCTCTTCACGGTAACATTAAACTTAGTGGTAATATTATCCCCTATGCTTTACTTGGCATTATTGCATGGTAGTTCACGTTTATAAAAAATGTCGGGTAGCCACATGAAAATCACGACATGAATGTCAGCGAGGGCTTAAGTTGAAAATGCCCCGCTCATGGTCACATGCGTTGTGCTGGCTTTATACTCTAAAATAGGTGTTGGACAACATAGTCGTATTGATGGGGACGAAGGGAGCAGACTGTTGATCGAAGGCGAAACTGTTTATTTGGGCCGAACTTGCGGCTGACAAACGAAAAGTAAGATTACAGCGATACACACCGCGGCACCGATAGCGGCGAACGGAGCGTCGGCCGTCCACTAACTGACAAGCAATGAAGCGCATCGACATTTATACACGTGCCGTCGAATATCCCAGCATTATCGCTAGCGGCAACGTCAGTTTCAGATAATCTGTAATCTTCAAGAAGTGTGCGCACTAATCTTAACAAAATGACGTTCTACAGACTCGAAGCTTCTCTAACACTGCAGGCGCACGCTTTGCGCTGAGAATTACGTACAGTGTAGCGGGGTGATAATAAAACTTGAGGAAGGAACTTGGCAGTATGACAAACGTAAACGAAGGTGGCAACACGAATATCGTCACTTACATGTCATGCCCAGCATGATTTACATACAATAGTGCCAAAGTCTTTCCAGTCATTCAATTAAATGGATATATATCAAAATTATAATGGCCAGATATGTGTGTGACGAAAAGGAAATATAACCCCGTAAAGGGTACTTTGGGAAGCATGCGAAGCAGAATATGGATTGACTTCCATAGGGTTAGCGCGAAAGTTCCTTTTTATTTACTCATCACCACAGTAGATGACTTCTTAAGTTCAGGGTTGCGTTTCCTCTCGAGTGTAATGGCTCAGTGGTCCGTAATGTGTAGAGTCACGCGACGAACGAATTGCCTTGTTTCAATCGTATCGCTGTTTTCGCCGCTGACTCGCGTTGCAGTAGCTTAGAAGTGTGGTAGCTTGGGCTAGTTGGTATGACATGACGATAGTTATAGCGCAAAAACAAAACGACGACACAGAGGCAAGACATGTCTTTCGTGTCCTTCTTGTCTCTGTATCATCGTTTTGTTGTCGCGCTATAACTATCGTCGTTGCAGTAGCGCTTCGAAGCGAAACGTAAACCAAAGCCGAAGCTAAACGTAAGAGCGCATTCTCACTAGAGAAAAGAAGCGAAAGCGAAAATGCCATAGCCGCAGGAAAAAACACGACTGCGCGCGCCGAAGATGTTTACATTCGTCCTGCCCATCCCGCTACCGCTGACGTCGATACCTCAACAATTATTTCGCTTTAACCTGCTTTCTCAGAACTAAAGTTTGTGCCGAATTCTAGTTATTCTCGCCAGGCACTGAAAATAAAGAGCTCGCACATTTTCAAAAGCTGTTTTGGGAGATACGCCCGCAGAAGCGACACGAGCGAACACACCAGCAGCGGTGGCGGCTGATTCAACCGGCTGCACACAAAAGCGAGACACGTTGAGGCATGCCGACTCGCTGCTCGTGCACCGCCTAATTCCAGAGTTCTCGGCGATTGTAATCCAAACGAAGATCTGAATGAACACGTCCTCGTTGAGGCGGTGAAGCTTTGTTGTGCTGCACGGGTACTATGTGATTTGGGCCTATGCGAGCCACCACCGACGCCTTTGCCGCCATGTTGAATTTCTGGTCAGATGGTTAGATCACATGGTTTGATCTAGCGCAGCCAATGTCATGCAGCGAAAACCGGATTCGCTTTCGCGTGATTGATTGATATGTGGGGTTTAACGTCCCAAAACCACTATATGATTATGAGAGACGCCGTAGTGGAGGGCTCCGGAAATTTAGACCACCTGGGGTTCTTTAACGTGCACCCAAATCTGAGCACACGGGCCTACAACATTTCCGCCTCCATCGGAAATGCAGCCGCCGCAGCCGGGATTCGAACCCGCGCCCTGCGGGTCAGCAGCCGAGTACCTTAGCCACTAGACCACCGCGGCGGGGCTCGCTTTTGCGTGACGGAAAAATCCGTCTCAGACCAATTGTTGCGTGCCGGCCGTGCGGCGTGATTTTCCGGCTGCTTGGGCGGTGAAACGATGCGGTTTTCGGAGGTTTAGCCGTTTTCGCTCTGTTCGGGGCCAAGTGTCAATACGCCCTTCGGCTTCGCGTTCTCGCGCCGCTTCGACGTTTGCTTGTCGACGTTGACGTTTCGCTTCGGCTGCGCGATTTCTTGTTGCTTCTGTTGATTCTTGCAAGAGGCGCTTACGGTGTGCTTCTGATTCTCTCAGTCAAAGTTCGGGGTCGGTTTGCCACCGCTCCCGCTTCGCAGCAACGGCTCGAGCCCTCTTCTCTTCAGCAAAAGTGTTAGCATTGCTGCTGGTTGTGCATCGTGGCGTTCACGCTCGTATTATCGCGATGAGATCGAGTAGAGCCACGACCGCTCGATCTGTCCTTTAGGGGCGGATCGAGTGGCCTGGGTAGAGCGGAGCCTGCACGGGTGATTTTCATCTAGTGGAGCTGCCGTGGCGCCTCTAGCGGTCTCGTCCGGAAGCTTGGGTCAGCTGTTGGGCATGCGCAGAGGGTGTGTGGGTGGCACTGAAGGGAAACAGGCTCGACCATAAGTTGCTTCGCATTAATAAATGACAGGGGGTAACATGAAAATCTTGACATACATGTCACGTACAGCATGACACGCAACGCTCATGGCGTGCTCGCAGCCATTTCACTAGCTTGAAAAAACACTAAATTCGGTAGTACGTGACATGACTATATGCCGAACATAAATGACAGGTCCAAGAATGCAAATAGTGACATACATATGATGCATGGCACGGTCGACATAACGCTGTACTATATTGGGTTCCCGACAGTTCTGTTTTATATACCAAAATTAGTGTGGCAGGACATGAGTGCCTCACGAGCATATGACAAGTTATTTATCGTATGTACCAGAATATACGCTTTATTAGGGTGACAAATACCAGATTTTATATGCGTGCATGCATCACAAACGTGAGATATACGTAAACTAAGCGTCATGACATCAATGACTTCATTTCGCTTAACTTCATGACTTCATTTCACTGAAAACCAAACAAGGCAATGTACGCAGCTCCTTGCTCCTGCTTAACATTTTATGAATTCTCACAGTGCATGAAACTAGCTAAATTGTTAAAAATACATTTCAGTGATTTAAGGAAAAGACCCCGTAAAAGGCATAAACTAATTTGACAACCTGAATGAATTGTTATTGTAGCTAGCTCCGTGTCAGGAGGGACTGGGGACTTGAATGCTGACCTACCATTATTTATGAAAAAGTGTTTGAACATTTGCGCTACTAAAAGCTTTCCCGATGGCTTCACTGGTTCCTTTGGGTCGCACCCTTGTGCCCCCCTTACCTCGACTCCCTCGCTTTCAATGGCGCTGATGATTGCCCGAGAATAGAGGTACAAGAGGCCGCCGTGCAGCATAGCCATGGTGCCATCTCGATAGTAGAGCGGCGGTGCCAGTGCTCCGATGCAGACAGAAAGGTGGTTGAGTACCTCCATGTAACGGACATATGGCAGATCGTAATTGTCACCGAGTAGCAGCTCTTCTGAAGCCGCATCAGTGCCGAACAGCTGACGCTGTCTGCGATGTGTTTCAATCCAGAACTCGGTGAAAGACGGGGCGTCATCGGGAAAATCTTTGTAAACTTCATCGAGCCGACTCTGAGACAAGAAGGTCTCCGAAGGCCATACGATAGTATGCACATTGCTAAGCTTCTCCACGGCTCGCTTCTTTATCCTCCAGTCCAACCATGAGGTGGCACCCGTTTTGTTTGCAGCCACCTGCGGCGAAAGAACATTGCGGCGTCCTACATGCAAGTTACGCAGAATTCGTACTCGTGGTCCTTGAGTCGCTCAGTGTTACCTAGTTTAAGGGACAGGGTGTCAGCGCGAACTAGCCATTGTTGCCGTACGTAGCGGGGATTTGAAAAGGAAATCCGAATTGAAGCTAATAGGCAAAGTAGTCATGTCGTGTAATTTTATCACCGCACTTGTAGTCTAATAGTACCGTTCATATTACTGAAAAATAAATAAAATTTTTATTAGAAAACTGCGTAAAAATACCAGCACTGTTTTTTTCCTTTTCTTGTCGTGAAGCCGCAGGTAATGATATTAGTGACAATTCCCTATGTGGTCGTGGAACTGATGCGCCAGGGAAACAATTTTTGTGATATACAAAATAATACTGGAACATTCGAGCCCACCAGTCAGGTGGAACCTTAAATGTCGAGGCAGCTTTTCCCTGCAATCCCCGATTGAGTTGAGTAAGCAGGCTATCGTAATACCAGTCGCGCTTAAAATATGGTTGAACTAGCTTCAGTCTAGCTTTTTCTGCCGATCTCTGTTTTGTCAAGTTGTCAATAAAACACTCGTTGAGCATGATAATTAAGAACTTGCGCGCAGCATCAGCATACAATACATGCCAGCCGGGCGTTTGCCATCATGCCTACCACTTAACCGCTCTGTATTCGAAGGTGCGTTCATGCCATTGCTGCCCCTCAAAATAAACTGCATGCACCTGGCGGACAGGTAAATGTGGAAAGCATCTTGTCTTATAATATGGTGGCACAGGATCTCAGGGGGGGCTTAGGGAAGAGAGAAGAGGGGGTACGAAGCCACAAGTATGCACCACTTATGGTGGCGTCATGGTTGCCGGCGCTGAACTTAGAATGAAGTCGCCCATTTAGGAACAATGCTTTGCTCGGTGACGATTACTAGTTATTCTGATGCCTGTGTAAACTGCAAAGTCGCGCACTACCCTCGGTTTCGTCTTTGACGTCCCCATTTCTTATTCGTTGTGGTGGAGGCGCCACTTAGTGTCTGTCATAACTGTGGCACATCCATAAAACTTACTGTATGTCAGCCAGCAAATTAGGCGAAGAAACAACCACTTCGCCAGTACGCGCATTAGTGGCATTTCTGTGGAACTGTGTGAGGCCGCACATTCTAAAAAGCGCAAAATCACAATTATCCTAAAGTGGGGTAACATTATACAATAAAAGCCACTCTCACGGTTCGCCTCGCGGTCACTACCTGTCTTAAGTAGATATACCTTTACGATTTCCAGCGTGTCTTTATCTATCCCAAAGTGCTGTTTTCTGCCGAGACTGTCACACACTTGTTTTGTGCATTTTATTTTCATACCTATACTGTTCTGCTTTCCGTGTGCAGCTCAGCAATCATGAGCTGTAACTCGTCCCCTGAGTTACTCGTCAAGGCAATGTCATCAGCGAATCACAGGCTAATAAGGTTACTCTCTATTGATTTGTTATTTCTAACTCCTCCCAATATAGGGCCCTGAAGACCTCCTGCAAACAAGCGGTGAATAGCGTTGAAAAAGTCCTGTCTCTCCGCCTTACACCCTTCTTTATTGGGACTCTGTTGGGTTCGCCTGCATTACTGCTTATGTCTCGCCTGAGTCAAACGCCATGCTGTAAGCTAAGAAAGCCTTTTATAGGAGCTGGGGGTATTCCGTGTATTTCTCATATTACCTGATTGGTATACATTCATACATTTGATGTACCATTCATTCACACAGACTCTAAATCAACTCTGTTTTTGTCCCTTCTTTGCCCCTCCAGCATAATGAACATTTATCATCCTAAGCAGCTATCATTTTAATGATGAGATGCACATTTCCATTGAATACACCCTACCCTCGCGGCCACTGTTTGAATAATACCAGCAAAAAGTACTTAATGCAGTCGTAAATCACGGCACCTAAAAAGAGACAGAAAGTGGTTAGCTGCCGACTCGTATTTTTCTCTCTGAAAGTTATCTATGGCCAACTTTTGCAACATACACTTCAAAAGAAATGACATCATTTCTTCTATCATAACTTTTGGGTTTGTTGAGAGACATAGCGCTGGACAACTTTGACGCAGGAAGACCAGCCTCACACTTTAGCTGTTGTGAAACACCCACCTGCCCAAGGTGTTCTAGGTGTTCGATGATACCTTGCCGTTCCTCAGTCGAAAAATGAGCGACGGAAGCCAAGGCGGCTAAAAGAAGCTTGAAGCTTGGCTCGACTCGATGAGCGCAAAAACGAGGCCGTGCTTCTTTAGCATGTTCCTCACTACCATACATTATAAGCAGAAAGCTTCTTGGGTAGGCTACTGCTGCGTACGTTTCTACAAAGAGGTATGCCACATGGCGCAGCAGCGCTGTGTCATTGACTCGGCTTAGTATCGTCATGATGCCGTAGAACACAGACAGGTCGCTCACAAGCACCAGTTCGTCCAATGTGACAGGAGGAGTTATTCTCAGAGCGGCATTGAGCATGTCTTTCATGTGCCCCGCAATGGGCAGAGAAGTGACATTGTCAATATCGCCCAGGCGAAACAAGGCCCCCGTGCGAGTTCTGGAAGGACCGGTGGGCACTAGGGTATTGAAAACGTATTCGAGGATGTCAATTGTTTGTGACATTTCATCGTTGTCTGGCGTACTGCGTGAGTCGTTAGCGAATATTCTAAAGAGTCCAGTGTACACGCTTTCCAAGTGTTTCTTCGGGATCGTCTGCATCAAAGATTTCCATAGTACAATTTCGTCGTTAGTTCCGAAGAATATACGCCTTTGTACTTTCCCTGGGACAGCTGGTAGAACCCTCAGAGCAAACCAGAGGTCGGCGTTCCAGTTGAAGGAAAGGTCGAACAGGGCCATAGCTGGAGGTACATCTTCGGGCGATTTCTCTGGCCAGAGGATACCCCGGGCTTTCATAAATTTTTTCATGATGGCAATTTTGGGCCCGTTTTGCGCCATGCAGCTTTTGAACATAGCATCAACTTTCCTGCCAGCGGGAAAGTGGACCAAACCTTTTCTCAGCGTCTCTGGAAACATGTGAAGCCAGTGCAAGCGCATGTCGTTCATCTGGGAGCGTGACTGGTACGCCTTTCCACTACCCGTCCAGTGACCGCAGACGTAAGCGCGAAAATCTTCACAGGGGTCCACGTCCTTATCAATCTGAGCTTCTATACGGTCCCTGCAAAGTGAAAGAAGTCAGCATCATCAGAAGCCACCAATTGCTATGAAAAAACCATCTATTCACTGGCGTTATCGAATTTCTACAGTGAAATAGACGTGTTCAGTCTACTATGGGTACTCTGTTAGCATGGGCCACATGCATATCAACAGCAGAATATCTACAGACTCCAAAAAATGCCATAACCTGGGTCTCGGCACAGCAAAGTAGGTACAGGAGGTGTGCGAGAACAATTTAGCTATATATAGCTGAGTGGTGAGCAAATGTGGTGGCCCATGAGTCCGTAAGTGGGTGCAAAAACTCCACGGAGCCTGCTTTTCAGAAGTAGTAAATGTGTATGGCTAAGGTTGTGGAGAACGAAACAGCACTCTCGAACCTACAGCCACTCGTACGTGATAACAGCGCATCGGAGGGAGTGAGCGCAAGTATGAGGGTGAAGTGAGTGCAGCACTATACCCGTACATGACGTCTTTTGCAGGCAGGCCTTTTCCACTAATAGGACATACTTAACAAGCGAAGGGCTGTGTTTGTCACCAGTTAACCATAAATATTCAAGATAAGAATTTAATAGCCTTCGTTAAGTTGAATGTACGCAACAGAAAGTCAGGAGAAGTTACTCCAGCTGAATAGTTGGTAAACGCTATAAACAAATTTGCAAGACATGATAGTTTTGTACGACTAAATCTGGTATAGATCACAGGGTATGTCCTGACACTTGTTTTACACCTTACATGTTGAGATCTAAAAGGTAAATAGAAGACTACACCATCGTATATGCCATAAACCCTCGTTTATGCCATTCATGCCATTCATTAGAGAACCTAGTCCATGCATATATGTGGATTCCATTATATACGACGCTAAACAAACGTCGCCAAAGGCTTCACGTTTGTGATGGCATATATATCGTCCATGCCACAATAGAGAACATATGAACACTATAGCATTCATGCCATGATCTATCAATTATGCTCGTAGTATCTTAACAACCCGTGACGTTAATTTGTGTCACGTCACACCAAATCACAAAACAATCCTGAAAGCACCAATACTTTTTAAACATACCATTACATGCATAAGTAAACAAAACCAACTTCAGGTTACGCAAAAGAAGGCAAAATAACATTATTTGTTGTCTTAGCGGCACTGTAGTACGTACGACATGAATAAATTTCTAATGAATGAATGAGGATGAAAATGAATTAGTAGAGACACCTACTAGATGTATTCATATAACGCGACTTTAGGGACGTGCCCTTTCAATGTTCGGTCTATGTACGTTGTATGTCGTAGTGTTTTTCGTCGCCTCAAAATTAGATTACGAAGGTAAACAAACTTGATATGAATGCCATGAGAGCCACATTATATTGCCATTTACATCACACGTATACTGTCAGCATGACGTGATATTTATGTCATAACCTTTCATTTCTTAGTCACACACTTGCTGTACATTATGCGTTTTGTGGTGTATGTCGAAGAATAGAGGGAGCAGCCAAGCTAGATAGATAGATAGATAGATAGATAGATAGATAGATAGATAGATAGATAGATAGATAGACAGACAGACAGACAGACTCCATCAAAGTGCATTCGGATCGTCCGCAAATACTTTATTTAAAAATGAATGAATGCAGTTTTGAGGATCGGCATCCTTTGTCATTGTGGCTTTTCGGCTATTTGATAATTCGCTTCAATAGGTGCCATAGCTCTTACAGACAAGGACAAAAATGATACAAGACAAGCGCTAATCTTCAACTTGAAAGCTAGTTCTCTTCCTGTAGTCTGTTTATTGTCCGTGTGTGTTGGTGCTATGCAACTTTGGAATCCCCGTCAATATACCTTAATGGTAATCAAACTCGCCAAACCCATATATTTTTGTTGAGGTTTGAATGCATTTTGTGTGTTGGACTGGCCTACCATATTCCATGATTTTTGTGACGCACCAGGCTTTAAGCACCTTATTCCGCAGGCGCACTTGTTCGTCTATGTCTTACCTGTGTTCCTGGCAACCTTTCGTGACACAGAACTGAACACGACGCGCCTTTGGCCTCTGATACAGCAGCAGGAAAGTGAATCCGAGGATTGTCACAATGATAGGCACTGCCAGTAACATTTTGGTCTCGTACGGAAAGCGGTGTCTCTTGGGGGCCACACTGGCTTGAGATGGTTCCTGGAATAGGAATGAGAAGGTTTATGATCGCATTGTCGACCAGATGTGTCATTCAGCATAAAAAGCTTTTGGCCCACATTCAGAGGGCTTTAATTGCAGTTTTTTACCAAAGTGTTGGCCCACTTTGAAAACGACATTCCTGGGTGCAAATTGAACACCAATGAATTACAAGTATGAAAAACAGCACAAAGTTTTCATCAAGTCTTGCTGTATTACATATTAAGCGCGGCAACCGGTGCGAGTAGCTCTGTGCCACCCGTCAACGGAGCTAGTAGTAGCACAAGCGCTTTGGAAGGCAAGTGTATTCTATCTATCTATCTATCTATCTATCTATCTATCTATCTATCTATCTATCTATCTATCTATCTATCTATCTATCTATCTATCTATCTATCTATCTATCTATCTATCTATCTATCTATCTATCTATCTATCTATCTATCTATCTATCTATCTATCGTTCTATCTATCTATCTATCTATTTATCCATCTATCTATCTGTCTGTCTGTCTGTCTATCTGTCTGTGTCTATCTATCTATCTATCTATCTATCTATCTATCTATTTATCTATCTATCTATCTGTCTGTCTGTCTATTTGTCTGTGTATATCTATCTATCTATCTATCTATCTATCTATCTATCTATCTATCTATCTATCTATCTATCTATCTATCTATCTATCTATCTATCTATCTATCTATCTATCTATCTATCTATCTATCTATCTATCTATCTACCTATCTCTCTATCTCTCTATCTATCTGCTTGTCTGTCTGTCTGTCTGCTTGTCTGTCTGTCTATCTATCTATCTATCTGTCTATTCATCTACATATCTATCTATCTATCTGTCTATTTATTTATTTGTCTATCTATCTATCTATCAACATCTATCAACTTGATCTATCAGTTGAAAAATTGCCATCTATCAACATCTATTTTATCTACCTAGACGCCTGCGAGTGGGTTCTCTCAATATCACCTTCTTAATTTTAGAAAGCAAATAATTGAAATTACTGTCATGGAAAAAAGGCATGACGTTTAGGACTGTCTGGTTATGACATGGCTAATGTGGGAATCTCGTCACTCGGCCCGTCAAACTCTTTTCACCAGAGACGTGTGGCACATATGACGGGCCACAGTATGCGGGGATGCGTCACAGGAGTCTGGCAGTTTAGATCTACCGAGGGTTAAAAAAAGTCGTCATAAGCAGCGTTGAACCGATGAGTGCAATGAATGCAGGAATCGAACCTGCGTGGCAGTCAAGTAATCTACCACGGAACCACGCCAGGTCTCGTACTTCTTTTGGAGAAAGACCCTATGCAGGCATAATGATGGTGAAACGTGAACTGTAATTGCAGTGTTTCCCATTTAATTAAAAAAAAACATTACGTGTGCGCTCCTATGATACAGCCGTCAAACTTAAGCGCCATCCACTGAAGTACGTCTACGTAGCACTATCCAGTGTTACCAAATCCGCAAGCACAAGCGTTACATTTCAGCTCACCGCTTCTGGTGATGGTAATACTAGTATTGTTCTTGGCATTGTTCCGAAACTGTAGAAAGTTAGTTACAAAGAACATATGTGATTGTTCAACATACATGTCAGTGCGTGTGGCTTTGTAAAAGTGTTTAGTGCAATTTCGTAACCTTTACCTCTAGGAAAAAAATTACGCAACCTTAACCTTCCCTCCGAATGCTTCCCAGGACATTGATTACAATGGTACATAGGATCAGCCAAATTCTTAGCAGTCATGATTGGCAAGACTGAAAGAGTGGCTACATGAAAAATGTTGATAGAAAGGTGCAGGTGACCTGTGAATGATGAAATGCACATAAGCTTAAAAACTACCAAGTTCTACTTTGATGAGCTTTAGGGAATTTTTAAGATATTTTACAAAAAGTATATTGATAGATTTATGAACTATAAACACAGCTCTTTTAACTGCCACTAAAGAAATTAAAAATTCAAAGCTAATTTTTGTCACGACAAAACTGCAGGGCGAGCTTACAATCTCAATGAGTAGTCATGTAAACGCATTATCTTTTTTGGACGTCATCAGTAAGAATTCACAAGAGTACGAATCTCTAAGAGATTTGACAGTCTATTTCGTTACCGCTAAGGACATTACAGACGAAAGCGTGTGCTTATGAGTCTCTCATTAAATTTTACACTACCAGTATATTACTAGTCTCTCCTCCCTCAAAAGCTATCGCACACCTCACCTCTTGATACCACCTTTGGCAAAAACCCACGTTTGAGCAAGCAGTGAGTTGATCTTACAACGTCATACGCCCCTAGTGGCATCTGGATTACGTCGTGAATGAAGACACCTTACTTCACACGACTTCACGCTTGGTCACATTATGTTCGGTATCTTTTGTGTTCACAGCGATGCCAGATGTTTCAGAAACGCGGCGTACAAGGAAATCGCCTCAGCAACTTCACAATTTTCACGCAAAGAACTCACCGCGGCAGTCGCCACGCGATTCTCCAGCAACTCGTCCAAGGCTTTCAGCGATTGCCTGCCCTTGCGGCGCTTGTCCGGAGAGGCCGCGGGGCTTGGAGAAGACGCAGGACATTCCGACGACCCAGGAGAAAGAGTCGATGCAGCGGCCTTCGCGTGTTCAGGGGCTTGAATAGCCGGTGCTGAACCGCCTGGTTTACGGAGAACGTCGGTTGTCGCATCTCTCTTCCCATCGGTAGCACGGGGGACTCCACCCACTTGGACCTCCGTCCGTTTCTCCTTTACCTGCAACGCGAGGTTATTCATTTGTGACGTCGAAAGGGTAACGCGTTTTCGCGTGAGAAGGATGTGCAACCGCTTGCATATCGAAAGAAGCGCTAGAGCGTAACTATGCTTATTTCCATCGATGTTTCGCTTTGCGAATGTGTCTAACGTCACAATTTGCAGTGATTTTCCCGTAGGAATAATGCCAGCGGTAGAAGCTATGACGAAAGCGACCCTTCATGTATTGACTCCAACTTCCGTTTTTCTTCATTTTTTTGCCTAACTTCAAAATAAAAAACGCCATGGGCATAAAAGTTACTGCGACGTTCACGCCGGTGATTTGTGTGTGTTTTTTTTCTTGCTCGATTAGCTTCAAGAGTGCATTGTGGTCTACGGTAAGCGATTATTGCCTTCCAACTAACCTGGTTACAGGACCTCTCTAAAGGTAAACCAGCACAAATTTGAGACATCGCAAAAGGCGCATTTTTAGCTTCCTTGTTATGTAGTGTTAACACTTTCCACACACTGGAGTCAGCCGAGATGTATGAAATATTTTCCTTGATATCGATGTTTTCGTCGTCGAGTGTCGGCAAGGCAGCCCCACCACTATAGACATTCTCCAGACGTATCAACACAGTTCAATTAGGTTGTCAAAATAAGCTTTCTGCATGCAGCACAAAAATCCCTGCAATAGTCGCTGGAGACAACGCACTCATTCTTGTTTACGGGCACTACGAGCATATGGCAGATCTACCGCTATTACGTCGCGAATTGGCGTTTCTCCGTGACGTCGACCTGCCGAGACACGTCACGTGGAAGCCGCACCCTCGACATCAAAACCGAAAGACAATTTTTATGATTGTAGTACTAAAAACGTATATGATGCATTCCCAGGCACTACAGTGCTTTTCTTTCCTGTTTTTTTAGAACTGCAATCCCAAAATATTCAAAAAACTGTGTCAGTACTCCTTTAACTGGCCAACGTGAATATGCTCTAAACGTTGCGTTCTGGCACATTTCTTAAGTCTTCCGACCATACGAGCGCGCCAAATGTCACGGAGATGCAGCACGCAAGGAAGCTCCGCATAAGGACATTCATCCTTCTTGAAGCACGGTAATGTTCTGGTTCTTTGCAGAAAGTGCCCCTCCGCTATGCGGTAAACATTGAAGGCGATGAAACACAAGAGTTGATCTTTGACCAGTGGTACTTCAACGCTTTCGGTACATTTGGTACCAAACAATATGCACATGCAACAGCTGAGCACCGGCACAACATTCATAATAGAGTTTCGCAACCAACAATGAAGCTGTGAATGGTAAGGAGCTGCAGAATTCCCATAGCAACTCAATCGTATGTGGTATTTTTCAGTGACCAGCAGGCGTCGGTAATGATGCTGCGCGCGACACGATTGGTCATGTTATACTGTTCCGAAAACCGTGACCTTCAGATTGTTCGATATTGATGTTTTAAAACTTCTCTGATGCTCCTGCATATACCGCGCCATGCCCTACAGCAAACATAAGCGCAAAAAAAAAGAAATGTAGCATAAACACGTTCTGTTCGGATTTCATACAGAGAAATGATTACACATATACCCTTCGCCAAAAGGAAGTTTCATTACAGTAGCTGTGTATGATCCTATATTTAAGCGTGGAAGTGAGAGACCACATTACAAAGTGACGGGGTCAAATCTGAATCCAGCAATATATCTTGAGTTGAGATCTGTATATTGAGGGAACTGGCTACCGCTTTAGAGAAGCCACGCCATGGAAGCAAAGACAACAACGGAAGCCATACGGTGCCCCGCCGCGGTGGTCTTGCGGTTAAGGTACTCGGCTGCTGACCCGCAGGGCGCGGGCTCGAATCCCGGCTGCGGCGGCTGCATTTCCGATGGAGGCGGAAATGTTGTAGGCCCGTGTGCTCAGATTTGGGTGCACGTTAAAGAGCCCCAGGTGGTCTAAATTTCCGGAGCCCTCCACTACGGCGTCTCTCATAATCATATAGTGGTTTTGGGACGTTAAACCCCACATATCAATCAATCAAGCCATACGGTTAGCCAATCCTTGCATAGAACTGAAATACACTAATAAATGATGAGTGTAGGCGCTTTGCGTACCTAAGCGAAGATACGATTGTGAGGAATGCCGTATAGGAGGCCTCCATTACTTTCGACCACCTTCTGTTCGTTAGCGTGCACTGATTTCGAATACATGTCATTTGCATTTCCTTGCCATCTGAATGCGACCATCGACGGCTGGGATTCGATCCCGCCACCTGCACGTCAGCATTCGGAAATCCACCGACGATTGCTCCACTATCTAATGCTAATTCAGAGTGCAGCTTCAAGTTAGAGCCATGCCCACTTTCTTTGAAATGTTTTCACAATGCACAATTGTGGCAAAGTAACATTCGTTACAAATGGTCAAAGAAACTGCAGCGCTCGAGTGCTAGGCACGCCACTCTGTGCATTGCAGGCGTTACGAACCAAGCGAAACAATGAAGGCGCTCGAGTTTTACCCACACGACTCTACATCGCAGGTGATGCGAACAAATCGAAACGCCCAGCAGCGAAAGAAACCGCAGTGCTCGTGCCAGCCCTGCTTGCGTGCGAGTTCCGACTGATGGGCCAACGTGCGTGACAGAGGAAGAAGGCGATGTTAGAGGCAGTGGCTCGTGAGATCGACAGACTCCGCCTTCTTTTGTTGTCTCTATCGATTACGGTAACGACAACAACAATGTCGGCACTAAACGAAGCAACGGGAGCTTGTTTGTTTGGGAGGTACGCGGTTGAGCAATCGCTGATTGTTTCAGTGGACAGGGCCTCCTAAGCGATGAACAGCCAGTGAGTGAAGGCACCAAGCTGTACGTTTTCCGCCGATCATTAGGATAGGATAACCTATAAATTTTAAAAGGAATGGCTGACCTGGACATCCTGATTTGTCGCCGGCTTTGTGGCATAGCTCTGCGCGAAAGCTTGCGCACCGCGCGGTGCTTTGCTCTGCCTCCGGCGGCGCTGGTCACTCTTCCGCTCATCCAAGGCGGCCGTCTTGTCTTGCGCTGGAGGCTTTTCCGATGCCACGCTGACCGCAGTGGTTGTGGTAGCCCCGGCATTCTTTGCTATCGCCTCGCTTGCAGGCTTTGCCGTGGACGACATTGCGAGCAACTTCGTTTGTTAGCGAATCGAGAACCGCCGCAGCTGAGGAAAGATGCGTTCGACCCAAACGACCAGATGGCTTCTTCTGCGCACGTCTCGCGCTCACGCATCTTGCTTGCTTGCTTGACCCTTGTGGTTGGTTGGTTGGTTGGTTGTTCCTTGGAGTCCTGGCGCAACCCACTACGGGGGATGGGCCATGAAACGCACGGTGCCTCATTTGTGAGGTGGAGTTCTTTTACCACCCTGATTATTTAGATAATGATGTTTAAACAAAGAATCAATTGGTAAACGATAGATTAGAAATAAAATAGAGGTAATACAAAGAACGAACAGGCTAATATGATTTGAAATAAAGTGAATTTATGTCTCTGCTTAACATTCTAATTGTTTTGTTGCCTTCGGAAAATCGCATACGGCCTCGCAAACATTCCTGTGGCTCAATCCCTTTTCAGTTGCTCCAAAGTTGCTTGACCAATTTCAGGAGATTATTCATGAAGCTGGAAGTTAATAGGCAGATAAGCTTTTGAATTGAGACAGAGAAAAAAAAGACAAGAACAAAAGCGAATCGGCTACTGAGTAATACAATATTTTTAGCCTTTTCAAAGATTACTATTTCGTGGTAGCAATCTACTGAGTATATGAATGACTTCGATATCTTAGCGCCAAAAAACGTGGCTGAGCGTTGAAGCTTGCTCTCGGGGTGTGGCCAAGAATTAAGTAGCTGTGTTTGGTTAATTGATTTATCATCGCTTCTTATACTGCAATAGTTGTTTGATAAGTGTTTTTGTGCAGTTCAGACAAGACAAGATGCCCTTATCTTTGTCGGGGCCGGGGACTTTTCTTTGGTCTGCTTCTACGGATCTGAAGGAGGTGCCAGTGGATCTTTTCTTGCACAACAGAATATCATCGGTTCCAGTGGCTCTAGTCCCGACCAATGACGGCATCATTCGGATGAAAAACTCGAAAATCATTCAGGCGGAATTACGGTCAGTGACGGCTCATTTCCAGTCAATAACGGAGGTCCGCTAGTTCAGCAGACGAGGCATACTGTGCTTTTCGCCAAACTAGTCCTGTGTCCTAGATCTACTGAAGTGCTCAATGTTTGCATCCCAGCCAGTGAGTGCGTTCATACCTTTTAATTTAGCATGTACCCGAGGACTAGTGCGTGGCGTCGATGCCAACATGCCACCCTCCGAAGTACTAGCGCTGTTTTCGCCAGCAGGTGCTATTTCAGCCTATCGGTGTGGAAAGGTGGTTGATAAGAACAAAATACCAACTGAGCCTGTAATTGTGACATTTGCGGGGTCAGTCCGACCATCAGAAATTAAGGCTTGGTTTTTAATTTACAGAGTAGAGCCGCTCTCTCCTTGTCCGCTCCAATGCATAAAGTGTTGGCGTTATGGTCACACAATGAAAGGTTGTAGGTCAGCGGTCAGGTGTAAGGTATGCGGGGAAGGTCACAATTCTAGCGACTGTCAGAGTGATAAAGAAAAGTGTTGCCTTTGTAACGAAGCTCATGCGGCCGATAGCTCTAGTTGTTCGGCAAAGGTACGTGAACTGCAAATTCTAGAGATAGTAGAACGAAGACGGTGTTCGCGTAAGGAAGCAGCACTTGAAATACAAGCACGAACACAAGGCTACGCTGGTGTAACAGCTCGTAATTTGCCAACAATGGAAGCTCTCTTTGTCCCTATAGCGGAAGCGATTGAGAAGGCAGTGGAGAAGGCAATGGAGTGCATCGCTGGGAATCTTTGTGAGTCCTTGGCCCAGATTCTATCGCACCAGAAGGCTCAAATGTTGGGTACAGCGGAAAACAGCCTCAGTGCACCACGTAACATTAGTGACTCCTCGGAGTTTGCAAAGGAGTATGACTCTAATACGCCACAGCAGGCTACGGAAGCCCTTAACAATCGTGACTCCCCTGAAATTTCAAAGGAGTATGGCTCCGATATGCCACAGCAACCTACGGTAGCTGCACATTCAGTAGAGGAAGGTAGCGTATCTCAATGCGAACTTACCAGGAAAGTGGAGGACTCAGACGAAATGGAGATGAATCCCCGATCACTAAAGCGCTCGAGATCCCCTTTATACAAAAAAGGCACCGCACCTGTCAATTCAAAAACCAAAAAGTACCAGAAGAACACCCTGTGTAAAGCAGATTTTCTTAAAGAAAATATTCTAAGCAAGGCCATCGCTGAGGCTATTTTAGAGCAACAATAGGGTCACTTAAAATCCTTAATTAGAATTGCAGATCAATTCACTCTGCAACAATTGATCTAACATAGTTGGCATCGAAATTTTTCCCAGATATTATTGCACTACAAGAAACTTGGCTTTCAATGCATCAGTCTTTTCAATTAAGTAGATTCAGATCTTTCCGTCTAGACCGTCCATCGAAAGGTGGAGGTTTGGCATTTTTTATTAATAATAGCATAAGTCTCAAAACAAAAATTGCATATAAGCTCATGTCACCTGACAGTGAAATTCTCGCCTTAGAAAGAACCTTACCAGGCTGCATGCCTTTTTTGGTGGTGAATGCATACTTTCCTAAAGGTGTAAAAGATACTCGATGTTTAGACGCTGCAGTGACTTCTAGTTATCAAAATAAAATTCTAATCGGCGATTTCAATTCTCATCATACGTGCTGGGGTTTCCGAACTGATTAATGCGGTAAGAGATTGTGGGAGTGGACAGCGGATAATAACTTGTGTTGCCTGAATTCAAGAACACCCACTCACATTAGTGATAGGTCTCGTTCAGCCTTAGATTTAAGCTTGGTGAGTTCATAAATCACTAGTTTGTCGTGGAGTGCGTGTGATTGTGCAACTAACGGCGATCATTTGCCTATATTATTCGAGATTGCTTGCCAAGTTATAATGTCAGGCTCTCAGACTCGAGTGTTTATTATTTACATCAAATTTAGCAAAGATTTAGAATCTGCTTTAGCAACTCATTCTGAAGAGCAAGAAGATACCAAAGCCATGAGACTAAGTGCACTGATCACAAGAACATATAAAAATGCGGAATTCATTGTGGAATCCGCAAAGAGCACAACCCATAGTCCGTGGTGGAGCTCGGACATTGCCCGGGATTTCCGACGAAGAAAGGCAGCTTGGAAAAAACTTATGTATAACCAGTGCCCCCAAAACTGGTATAATTACAAGTATCACGCTGCAAGTTTTAAATGCACAGTCTCTATAGCTAAGGAACAATGTGATAGAAAACATTATGATCACCTTTAAAAAGCTTGTAACAAAAAGGCGCTGTTCCGGTTCATGAGATCACGTAAAATGATGCCATCTCTAAATAATATAGGGTTTGAGATTATGTCCTTGGAAGAAACAAAGAAATCCTTAGAAACCATGGCTAAAGGCCTGGAGTGTAGATATAAATCAACTAAGTCTTACGATCCACAAAAAGCAGCGTTAACGATTGAAGCTACTGAAGTTACAGAGCAAGAGTTAGCACAAGTGATACAAGGTTTGCCCTCGTCCGCTCCTGGTCCGGATAGAATCACAACTGCTATGATAAAAATATTATTCAAATTCTCACCATGTAACCTACTAAACATTTAAATTATTCGTTAAAGTATGTCTGGATTCCGTATGAGTGGAAATTAGCTAAAAAGTGCCGATACAAAAAAAGACAAGGATTCGGATATGTCATAGAAAACATTCGACCCATTTCTCTTACATCTAATATGGTGAAGCTCATCGAAAGAGTGCTTGATAAAAGAATTCTAATATGGATGGAGGAAAATTCGATATTAAACCCAAATCAAATTGGCTTCAGAAATGATTGTTCAATCTGGTGTGCACACGCAGATTTAGAAAGCCGCATTCAGCTTGCTCGCAAAAAAAGACAACATGCGGCACTAGTGACATTGGATATAGCTAAGGCATACGATAGTGTAGAACATTCAGTTTTATTAGACATATTAGAGAGCCACAATCTCCCAAAATATAGGTTGGCGTGGGTGAGGGAATTTTTGAAAGGAAGAGAGTTCTATTGTTTTAAGGATGGTTGCGCATCGTCAAAGGGCAAACAAACACGCGGTGTCCCCCAAGGCGCTGTATTATCGCCAGTTCTATTTAACATCCTAATGAGCACTATACAGCATTGACAGGACGTGAAGGTGTTTGTATATGCTGATGATATTGCATTTTTCACGGCACATAGTGACATATATTCTTTATATCAAAAGCTACAGATATATGTCAATATGCTGAAGAGATGGCTAGATGCAGTTTGCATGACCTTAAATGTAAATAACAGTGCAGTATTGATATTCCCGTTATCCGATTCCATCTCAAATTCAATATGTTATAAACAAGAGCCCCTTCCGCAGGTGGAATCTCTTAAATATTCGGGAGTAATTTATAATGCCAACCTAAACTGGACTCCCCACATAGAAAGCATGGCATCTAAAGCACAACGCTCCTTAGGAATTCTTCGTAGACTGAGCGACCGCCGATATGGTCTACGCAGAAGCACAATGGTGATGATCTATAAAGTGTATAAGCGACCAATCCTAGAATTTGGGTGCGTATTCTTCTCAGGTGGTCCTGCTTATAAAATAAAGCCTCTGGTTATGCTGGAACGAGAAGCCTTGAGATTGTGTGTAGGACTTCCGAGGTTTGTAACAAACAATGTTTCGTATCAGGAAGCACGATTACCGACATTGCCTTGGCGTTTTCGTATCCTAACGGTTCAGACGTTTCTGAAGTTTTATAGCTATGCGCCAAGACGATCTGAATATGATTTTATAAATAACCCAGACAACTTTTTTCTTGCTCATTGGCCATGCTTTAGAACACCTCAAATTGCTTTTGTCCAGAAACAACTAGATAGGTTAAATGTAAAAATTCGAGATGTGAATGCGCCGCAAGTTACAAATCAAATTGTTAAGATAGAATTCGCTGAGATTTTTCCCTCTAAGCCCAAATTACAATCCTATAGGGTCTTAAATAACCGACTGTAAGATTATCTTGCACTCGCAGAAACGAATAATATTACAGCCACAGATGCTTCAGTAATGGATGAAAAGACAGGTGTAGGTATGTACTCCCATTCGCTTGACGGGTCTTTTTCATTAAGATTACCGGATTTTACCTCAGTTTTTGAAGCTGAGCTGTTTACAATAGTTCTAGCGCTGCGAAAGCTACCTTTGAATGCCGCTAATGCGATCATAATCACGGATTCCCTGTCAGTATGTACGTCGATTACGGCGTCAACAAAATCGATGGCCTTAAAGACGCTCCTTATGCTAGTTCCTCCTCAGCTGCAGCTAATGAAATTAGTATAGGTACCCGGTCATTGTGGCTTAGAAGTAAATGAAATCGCCGACTCTAGCACGAGCAGCATTGGAAGGGCCAGTACTATCAGTCCTTCCCGAAGTGGCCACCATAACTGCGACAAGATACAGAAAGCTTGCACTTAGTGCAGACGCTATGGAAGCAAATATTGTCAACACCAGAGTTTACTCACTTAAGATTTCCATGGAAAATTCATTGGTGTCCTAAAAGACAGTTGGAAACCATAATAACCAGATTTCGATGTCGTTTCCCCCCTTAAATTTCTATTCACATAGGGCTGGTATGGCGATATCACCACTATGCAACTTTTGTTCAGAATTGGAAACATTAGAGCACTATTTTTTATCATGTCGCTGATACAAATTGCCCAAGAAAACATTCTTAGTCCTCCCATCCGCTAGCCTGGGGCTGAATTTCACTATAGAAAACATACTTTCCTTCGGTGCTTACGATCGGGGATTCAGCAACGAGAAAGTTTTCTATGCAGTTTGCAAGTACCTTAATGAAAGTAAAAGAATTAAGCTTTTAATTGCGTGATTATTATTCGTGCAAAAAAATTCCAACGAACACAAGAGCATTGTTTAACCATGCTGATTCTTATTCAGGATAATGAATAATTGTCTTATCTGAACGAGTGACAAACAACTATTGCACTCCTTTCATTCTGCCTAGAGTGTCTTTTCTTTTTTCTTTCTTTTTTCTGGTGTGTGGTTTTGATATTTAAAAAATAAAAAAAATCTTTTTGAATTAAGTCATCGATTCTTGGCCGATCCCCCTGAGTGGGTACGAGCCATGGCATTGAAATCATCATCATCATCATCATCATCATCATCATCATCATCATCATCATCGTCGTCGTCGTCGTCGTCGTCATCATCATTATCATCATCATCACCATCATCATCAGACGCTGAAGTTTTCTACGTCTCTTTCTTTTGTCTCCGTTTTTTCACGTTAAAATATCGAAGTCACGCATCTTTACCAACCCGCCCAACTCTCTGTACAAGAGAAAGAGACGTAGAAAACTTCAGCGTCTGATGATGATGATGATGATGATTCCAATGCCATGGCTCGTACCCACTCAGGGGGATCGGTCAAGAATCGATGACTTAATTCAAAAAGATTTTTTTTATTTTTTAAATATCGAAACCACACACCAGAAAAAAGAAAGAAAAAAGAAAAGACACCCTATAGGCTGAATGAAAGGAGTGCAATAGTTGTTTGTCACTTGTTTCAGATAAGACAATTATTCATTATCTTGAATAAGAATCAGCATGGTTAAACAATGCTCTCGTGTTCGTTGGAATTTTTTGCACGAATAATAATCACGCAATTAAAAGCTTAATTCTTTTACTTTCATTAAGGTACTTGCAAACATATACCAATGCAGTGAAGTAAATCAGACAATAGGGTAAAAGCATTAGGTTTTGAAATTCTCTGTTTGCATCACAACAGGAACGAAGTATTTTATTGTCGCTAAGAAATTCACATACGACTAAGCAGATGTCCTTGTGGCTGTGGACTAGAGGAGAGGCCCCAAGGGAAAGATCATTTTCCGAATTCAGAGCAATTCTTAGGTTCTTGAATAAAATTTTAACGTGTTTTTTTTGCCTATGGCTAATGAAACGACGGCAAGTCAGTAAAAAGTGATCAATGTTTTCTGGCTCTCGACAGTAAAAGCATAGTGGTGAAAGCGCGAAACCAGAACTGTTAAAACCAAAATTTAAAGGAAACAACATTGAATATTGTAAAACACGCTTCCAATTAAGGAGGCAGGCACCAACTATTTTTCCAAGCAAAAAAAAATGACCATATTCTTGAAAAGGCAACTTCATTTTCATGTATTCTTGTATTAAGGAATATTTGCGGAATCAGGATTCAATTATCAAAGTTGTATCAGGCACAACGAACATTACAGTACCACCTAGAGACCACCAGGCTAGAGCGTCAGCCATCTAGTTCAGAAATATGCCATGATCACCAGAGACCTATAACGATCGCACCAAACGCAAGCTTTTTTTGGCATCAATGACGTGAATGAATTCTTTATAGAAGACTCGGAAGAAGAACCTGGACTGAGAGCTTTACATATACTGACTGCGATTCAGTAACTGTAACAACAGTTGAATCCTGTATGAAAAATTTTCTAATAGTTAAAATAATCGCTAAGAACTCTGGTTAGAATACTGGAGTGTAATCCGGGAGACGCAATGAGAACGACCACCGTAAAGCTTCTGCAAAAGTGACTACTCCCGCCTTATCTTCACACATAAATACACCAGTATAACAATTACGTTATCAGTTCCGAACTGAATAAAATGGTATTCTAGAAAGCCTAATTGCTATTTGGAAGGAAGTAGCTTGAAGTTTGATGGGAATTCATTATCAAATTGATTTTTTATCATGGCCAATGATTTGTCGTTTGAAACGACGTCGCGTATAGATAAAATCGGCACTTGGAATAATTAGTTGAGATGCATGTTATAGCCAAAGGTTTGAAATCATGAACAAAGACGCTCAAGCACTTGTCCTGTGTTCCTTTAAAATTGTCTTTTTTTAGTTCGCTTAAGCTACAGCTATACCTTGATGCTGCATATGTGAATATTTAGCGGCTCTAGCTGACCTTTAAAAAACAAAACTTGAGGTTTATAAACCCTGGATGAGGGCTCACTAAAAAAAAATGTTCTCGATTCCGACATGTATACAAACTGAAACCATCCTCATGAACATACGTAAATTTTTAAACATGTTTTGACGGTAAGAAGGTAGAACCTGCACGTTGGAGTACTTGCTTGTGTCTTGATTCTTCGCTCCTTCCCTCTACGGGGGATTGATCATGAAACCGGCGTCTAATACAAGGGGAAACTTTTTGAATAGAGACGAAGAATGAGGAATAAGCTGATCGCCTAGGACATAAACAAGGATTTAATATTGACACGTTTATGAAGTAAGAATATTACAACTAATGGAAAACGGCAACCATGTGCTGTGTGATGTTAGAGCATGTTAAAAAAAACCAGATACTCAAAATTTTTAGAACCCTTTACTATGGCGTCTCTCATACTCATATGGTTGTCTTGAAATGCAAAGCCCCAGATAATAATAATAATAATAATAATAATAATAATAATAATAATAATAATAATAATAATAATAATAATAATAATAATAATAATAATAATCATAATAATAATAATAATAATAATAATAATAATAATAATAATAATAATAATATTATTATTATTATTATTATTATTGAAAAACAACGAACAATTAATTCAAAGGAATGTCGACGTATAACTTTCCCGAGGTTCTTGCCTCAGCAAAGATTTGTGTGTGCCTAAGCAGACCATCCTACTTCTGTTGCCCAGATAAATCATTCAACGAAAAAGAACAGTTTGAGCATTCGAAGTAATTCTCGAGTTCCTGAATAATACACACACACCCTGTTTCTTTCAGCTGGTGATGCGATTGCGAGTGAGTAAAAATAGATCATGTCGACCGAATTCCCTTTCTCTTTCAAAGGGCTTTACCGAGTTGGGAGTGTTGCAAAGAACCCTGCACAAAACGAATTATTGATAAAATATTTCGAGAAGCAGGCTTCTGAGCGCGACAAACAACAAATGCAGGCGTGTAGAGAGATGCGAAATAAATGTGACCATCAGCAACAAAGTAAAAATTGGCTGCGTATTTGCGTGCATCGCTGCAGATATGTCGTCTAAAACGTGGCCTTTTTATGTTGCTTTGCCTGAGACAGTGGCTCCTCTATGTTGAATCAGCCGAATATGGTTGGCATCGATGAAATAAAGGTGGTGCTGCATTAAGATGCCTAAATGAAACTTCTTTTATCTAGAGACCTCACGCTGCGTAAAATATGGACACCATCTGGCAGTGCCTTCGCGAAACATCAGCTTGTGCCGAACCCACAATATCTGCCAGTTGGCATCCCAATATCGTCGGCACAGCGATTTACGCGCATAACGTTACATTTAACGTTAAGGTCTTGAGAATTATGCCCATATCTATTTTCTGGTAAAGGAACGCGCCACCTCATACTTACGTTTTGATGTTGCGCCTCAGATAGGCGTATTGTTCGCTTTTTGATCAAAAATTCTCACAAGTACGAACGCAGCCACCAGTTAAAGGTTGCTGGGCATTCAGAAAGTGCTTGAACTTTTGCGGGAGGGCGGAATTGTGACGAACAGACAGAGAAACAGAAAAACCAAACTTTCTGCGTTCAAGGCATCCAAGAAATTCTATTGTGTTAAGAAAAGTGTGGTGAGATTCAAAGTATTTCAGTGATGAAGCCAATGAATAAAGAATCAGTCAAGGTTTCAGTAATATACACCTCACGTGCTCCGTAATAGGGTAACCGTGCAAGTGTTTTGGGCATAAAATCGGCAAGTTGGAGCCAAAAGCAATGACGTAAGTGGAAATTTTTTTACAGCCTAAAAGTAATACGATTTATACGTGCGATTTAACATCCCAAAACCACCGTATGAGTATGAGAGACGCCGTAGTGGAGGGCTCCAGAAATTCCGACCACCTGGGATTCTGAGCACATGGACCTTTCGGATAAAAGTACAATGAGTTTATTGGTGTGTGAAGGTAAGGCGCATAATAGTCGCAGAGCTGTCGATGAGTGCAGAGGCGGTTTTTGATGAGGGGGCATAACGGATAATATAGCACTTTGGGCTGCTAGTGCTAATGTAGTAACGTCTGTAGAGCACAATATAGTACATGTCCCTACTACTCTGTCCTTGTGATTGCTCGCGATGATGACCACGTTCATTGATGACCACGCTTACTCGTGAAGACTGCATGGCCACGCATTTATTATGTAAACTTCGCAATAACGAAATAAAAAGAAACGATTTAAAGTACGAGAATTAAAGAAACATTAACGACGGACTGCAACAAGTCCGCACTTCGACCTGACGTGACACTTCATCATTTGACATGGAAAGTAAGACAGCAATAATAAACATTGACCCAACATCTTAAACTTATTAGGAAGTAGGACCTGTTATCGTATACATTTCGTCACATGAAAGAGTAATAAGCAGCATCAAAGAAATTATTCTAGCTACCGCTGAAAACTGATGCACTAATCGAATGCACAATATCTTATCTCAAGCTAAATCCAAGCTTAGTTGAGCCGATAGCAATATTCTCTAATGGCGGGGTCACCGGCCGGCCGGTTAAAAGCATCATTCTCGAGTGTGCAACAGGTGCTGACGTATGCGAATCCACTTGCAAGAAGAAAAATGCTGTGGAGGTCTCACGTTGTCTCCAACCGTATTTGTGTGATACCTGCGTGCTGCACCGCCAGACGACACGGCCTACCTAGAATGTGGAAGTTTTTGGCTGGCCTCATCGAGTGAAATGCTAGCGCTAAAACCTCTACAGACCAACGGTTGTTGACGGCGACGTGTGCCATTGTGTCAATACATGATTCATGAGAAATAATTTCGGCCCACTTTCAGATCGACTTCTCTGAAATCAATAAAGCTTGTCGTACAGTAGGTGCCACCTCTCGCATATATACAAAGTGATGGTGGGCCCGGCATTTCTTACGGAAAGTTTGCTTCCGTGTACTCTTCCCGCGTCTGTGCTAAACCGCGTGGAAATACGCAGGCAAGCGTTGCACCCTTTTAAGAGGCAGTCGTTGGCCTGCACCTTCCGGACTTGTTTTTGTCCTGGTGTGTCTCTGCACACATATAAAATGAATGGATTGTGCGTGTGAGCTCAATTATGGACGAAGTTCCATGGCCCCATTACACGACACACATATTTAGTGGGAAGTTGTCGTCTTTCGTTACAGTGTGATTTCCGTGACAAGTACCAGTATTTTACAGGTGTTTTTTTTTCAACGGTGTCCCTGCAGCTGCTGTTACAGCCATGCACGCATCTGTGTACTGCGGAATTGAAGCTCTATGTGCCGTAGGACTATATCCCCTTAGCGTACCTGCAAGACTAGTTTCCTCTCCACAGGCCGTACTTTAGGAACTCCCATGCTAATTTTCATTCACTTGCTCGAACGTAACGTGTTCGATACGGTTTGACATCGCTACGGAGTTTTTTTTTTCTTCGTTCGTATCTAACCAACTGGGGTGCTGGCCATGTTGAGAACACTTCTGCAGCAGCACTTTATATTAGCAAAGTTTTTAATGCCCAAGTAATGCACCCACTATTGGGAATAGCTTATTTCCTGGAGAAAAAAAAAACGCATGAAGGCACTAATTTAGACTTTATAAGCGACGCAACTATGTCTGCATACAAGAATGTTTCGCTTTCGCCTTACGCGGCGTGCCACCACAATTTTGCTCTAAAAGATGGCGCTCTACAATAATTCATTTTTCCAACTGTCGAGCCTGTATCTCGTTGGTAATAGTAGATTCTGCTGCACCAGTATCCAAATGCACGTTCATAAGGCGCCGACCCGTTTTCACTTTTGCCACATCAGACTCTGCTGCACTAGTATCAACATGCACATTCATAAGGCACGGACTGATTTTCAATTTCACCTATCAGATTCCGCTGCATCAGAATGCACTTGCACATACATGAAGCGCGAACCAATTTTCACTTCTACCAGATCATATTCTGCTGCAACAGTATCGAAATACACATACATAAGACGCTGACCAATTTTCAGCTTTACTAGATCAAGTCATTGATTTTTCTTATTCAACTCAATTTGAAAAAGTTCAAAGCTGTGCAGCCTGCTTTATTTTTCAGTGCATTAACCACTTCGGTACGTTTCCCCATACAAATATTCGATAAACGCTGAACCATCTTGCCCTAGTGTCATGTGTCTTTTAATGTCTGCAATCGTTTGTTCCTTCATACTCATTATATGGCCTATATCAATCGAGTTTGCAGAAGCCCATTACTGAAAACGAAACATGCGAACCTTGCTATAAACTGACACATACCATGTAAATTGCATCACAACTCTTTAGAACACACACTTCGACATCGTCAGGAACAAAATCATAATGTTTAATCATTACCGAACCATAAACAAGCGGTACTTATGACCTATACACAAGACAGTAAAAAAACAACAATGTATCGAACACATCATACGTTTGGTTACCAATGTAAATCGTAAAACGGGCATTTTTCAGCCGGATTCATCTTGGAGCCCACTGGAAAACCGAAGGCTTCGGCAAACGGTGCGAAGTTCATCAACGCCTTGTTACAGTCCCCGCCGTAGAGGTTGTCAGTAGGTGTCTTGGCACAACTTGAAAGGCAGGCAGTAATGAAGAATACGTTCTCTTCCGTTAACTCCTGCGAAAGAGCGTGACAAAGCCGTGTTTGTTATATTAGTGGCTTCCTTAATAATTGCAATAGGATCAATGTCAACTTCTTCAGCTGCGTCAGAGTGCAGACAAAAATCACAGCTTCATCGTCGAGTCGTCACTAAGGTGCGAAAATTGGCAAATCTACTGCACTCTTTTCAAAGAAGCCCGCTATCTTTACAAGACAATTTTTAGGAACACTTCCACCAATAATTTTTATGTTTATGTCATTCCGTAGTGAAACATTTGCGCGAGTGCTGTGAATGCTGTAACGTGCCTTCAACCTGCATACCATGGGAAAACAATGAGCAAGCTCACAATACTTTCGGTAAACAATACGCATGACACTTCTTTCTAAAAACACCCGAATGTGATGTATGACGCTGCTAGATGGTGCACAAACTTTCGTTAGGCATCACAAATAGCTACTGCAAAAAATTTTCAGAACGTCTCAAAAGAAGAAATGAACGTTTGCTAT
Organism: Rhipicephalus annulatus; assembly: GCA_013436015.1. Classification (NCBI taxonomy): domain Eukaryota; kingdom Metazoa; phylum Arthropoda; class Arachnida; order Ixodida; family Ixodidae; genus Rhipicephalus; species Rhipicephalus annulatus. The sequence continues at coordinate 130,415 of WOVY01011902.1, read as the reverse complement.
TCAGCCGCAAGTCTTAATTCGTAGACAGGCTGCATTTCCGAAAAAAAAAGCACGCCATATTGCGTGAATATTTTCTAATCGCTCTTAAGCCGGGATGTATGGCTCTCTTAGTTCTCGAGTCAGACAAGGGATGCTTTCTAGTTGTCCACTCGGAAGCTTCCAAATATGCACACTTGCCGCGTCTAACGCTGAAGTTGTCGAAACATATTGCTGAGCCAGTTGTTTAAATCTCAAGCAAAGTTTTGCAGGAGCTGTTTCCGGGCATTCCAGCAAAACGAGCTTAAACCTCAGCTTACTCTCGCGTCCTCAACGGGCGACAGGTTCACTTGCACTAAATGGTGAGCCATGTGGACGATCGCACACAGCACCTTTTCCTCAGACATCGCGGTATCTTAATTTTTTTTACAGCCCCAATCGAAAAGTTTGCTTAATTCATAGACCTATAGAAGGGGGGGGGGCCTCTAGCACCCATCGCCATCTTGATCGGCCACTTATTAATTATGCCACACTCAGATGCATGCCCATGCGTTTTCAAGGCGATGGTCTTTCTTGGAGACCTTCAAGGGAAAAATTTTGGTCTGTTTGTATATTTGTTTGTTTGTCCGCTCTTAACGATACCTCAAATGGCCGACTCTATCCTAAACGCCCACCTGTATTTCTCAAGGTTGAGCGCTCATACTGTGCGATTGCTAATTAAAAAGCAATCATTGCGCATATCTGAGCTACCATAACAATAATTCGATGTTTTGTATGCGTGCCTTTATACCAGAGAAGGCACACAATAGTAATTCTAAAGACCGTAGCGTTCAACACGCTGCGCTGACAGTGCAACGCGATGCTCAAAAAGGCAAGTGTTGGCAACGCTTTGCTAAGATGACACGGTGGGGGCACCTGTCCGTCGATTTGCATTCTACACCTTATCGCCTCTGAAAATGGCACGCATCTTTCTCCGCAGGCACGCAAGCCTTCCTTCGTTTTCGAAGAGAAATGCCAGATGGCGCTCGTGTCTAACGTGCCTCGATGCGCTCGTTCACCTCCACTGCACGCTCGAGGCACTCTAACGCAGCGCCTCCAGAATAGCATCCACCGATTTTGTTGCGAAGAACATCAAATAAATGTTTTGTTCACTCTGTCCGGATGTAAGACTATCGTCTTTCGACGACATTTGCAGTGTAACATGCAGATCTGGGGCCAATTTTTTTTCGCGTGCCGTGGGCTGAGAATAAACCTGAGTCCTTCTGCTCCTGGCATCGGCCAAAATAGTTTTCTTGTTTTTAAAGACGATAGTCTTTCTTGGGGACCTGCGAGGCAAAACTTTTAGTCTGTCTCTCTGTACATTTACCTGTTTGTACACTCTTAACGGCACCGGCTATTTGAAACGACCGATCCCATCCGCAGTGCCCATCAATGTTGCTCAAGATTTAGCGTTCATACTTCTGCAATTGTCAATTAAAAAGCAATTATTGCGCATGTCTGGGGCATCATAACAACATGTATATATTCTGCATGTGCGGCTTTTACTAGAAAAGGCACACATAAGTAATTTTAAGGGCAGTAGCGCTTATCATGCTGCGATGACCATGCAACGCTTGCACGAAAAGGCGGGCGTTTCCAACGCTTTGCTAAGACGAGACGGTGGTGGCACCTACCCGTCGCCTTGCATTCTACACCTTATCACCTCTGAGACGGGCGGCGCACACCAGCCTCCGAGCCACGCTCTTCGTTTTCCAAGAAAACTGCCAGATGGCGCTCATGTATCACGTGTGACGTGACTTGATGCGTTTGTTCGCCTCCTCTGCACGCTCTAGGCACTCTAACACAGCGCCTCCAGAATACTAATCACCGATTTTCTTGCGCAGAACATCAAATAAATGTTCTGTTCACTCTCTCCACACGCAACACTATCATCTTTCGACGATATTTGCAGATTAACATGAAGATACGGGGCCAACTTTTTTCTCTCACCGGCACACGCATGGTTATAATCGACCTAACCTCGGCCCCTATACTCACTTTAATAGTTTACCTAATAATGCTCAGAGTTCACGAATAATCTCTTTTTACTGTTTAAAATCACCGGACATTGTTAGACACCTTTTCGGTGAAACAAAGCAGCGGAGTTAAATAGGCTATATTATCCTTTTGCAGTCATCTTCCACTCATCAGGGAAAAGTGTAACAGCAAATTCTATTCAGCTAACCAAAGCCTTCTCCTAAAACAGACGTGAAGCGATGGCGTAACTTAAGACCAAAACTGCACTTTTTTATCTAGATTGTTGCACGCTGCCCAAAAAAATATAGATTGCCAACGTTAAGACTGAATTAGTTATCTGCTTATCTATTGTCTCATCATAAGGCTCGCTTTCGAAACTGACGTGCCCGCAGTATTTCTCGCCTCTCAATGTCAGTTAACCACAGAGGCACGACGTTCTTGGAGTTAGCACTACAGCATTGGCCAAAATAGTCCGTAATTATAGAAAATTATCATCATATATCTGCATTGTAGCACGAGACCATCTTCATAGGAAGGAGAATAACTTTTCCCAACACCTTCGCCCATACCTTCAACCCTCATCTCTAGGCGTTCGGCATCTCTTGTATTTTATAATATTCCACGATATACTACATCGTGCTATCCTAATCTCGAAAGATGAACTTCACTTCTCTATTGCTCGAGACATTTTAAAAGTGTGACAAATCTTAAGAAAAGCAAATACCTTCATATAGGTACTAGATTTATTCCAGGATGTTACTCTAGGCTCCTTGCGTTCCAGTTCCGTATTTAAAAAATGGACGCACATGTAGGACAAAGAAGGTGGCTTGCGAATCTTTGTACCCACCTCTGATAGTTGGGGGTCGTGCTCTTCTTGGTGCTGCTTGAAAGCTTCGTAGGCCACTTCAATTGCTGGAACCTCGGGAAAGATGCTTGTATTTCCCGGCAGGCAACCCAGAATGCGTTGCTTGAAAGTGTCGAACACCTTGTCACTCGGCCTTGATGCCATTGTCTCACCTTGGGAGCTGACCTGTGAGCACGGCTTACATTGTTATTTATATACACGCTACAAATTGCGGTTCTTCAACGATGCTTTGAAGCTTTCAATTATGTAGAGTTCACATGTCTATGTGGAAAGCAATATTGTCGTCGCAACCAAAAAACCAGAACCAGAGAAATGCATCAGGACTAAAGTACTTCACCACTAAAAATTACCGCCACATATCTTTCACACCATCTCCCATGCTTTTTTTACAGCGAAAGCTGTATAACGCTAGGAGAAACTAAAACCATTAGGCATCGTTGACACGATCAGTCTCCCACTGGTTTGGTGTCTCGAGCGGTCTCTATTGGCTGTGTTATCAGTTACATTGTTTTCAGCGTCGTACCCAAGCATGCGTGTCATTGGCTGCATTGTGAGTGACGCTATTGATCCCGTTGCAGCCATGGCGGCGAGCACGCGCGTATCTCTTTCTGCAGTTAGCTTCCACTTGGGTAAGCCACAGACAACTCTGGAAGAGCGCGAGAGAGCTCACAAAACGCGAGGGAGCTCACAACATTCACCGGGCCGATGCTGTAGTCCGGGCACGAAAAAAGGCCCGCAAGGCCGAGTGCCAGTATCAACTGAGTACCGATGATCCTGCAGCCTTCTTAGCGGCGCTGCATTGCGAAGGACCGTTCTACGCACTCGCCGCACAGCCGCGACGCACATGCCGGCACACCTCCCGCACCCAAGTGGAAGGTGAAAAAAATTGCCCGCAGCTTCCCTCGGGGGAACAGTGAGGAGGATGCGGAGCATATAATTGGTTAACGGGGTGTTAAAGTGCGACTTACTTGGGTCGATGGCTAAATTGGTTAACGTGGTTGTGAAATGGGGTGTTAAATTGCGACTTACTTGGGTCGATGGCTAAATTGGTTAACGTGGTTGTAGGAGGGGGTGTTAAAGAGTGATCACGTACACACGTATGCGAAAGGGCGGCGCTGGTCGATGAGACGTCGATCATTGTGTTTGTGGATTCGTTGGAATTCATTTCACCGCGACCTTGGACGTCGACGCGCCGTACAAACCAACCGACGAGCGGCAGCTGAGCGAGCGAGCGCCGACCTTGAGTATATATACAGCGCGACGGCGCATGCACTGTCAGCTGTTGAATGTTCTTGAAGCGCGACGGCGCATGCGCGTCCACTGGAGAATCAGGAGAATTGTAGAATGTTCTCGAAGGGGAGAAGCGCGCGCGGCACAGATGGTGGGTGACGGTGCATGCGCGCGTCAGCTGTCGAATGTTCGAGAAGGGGGAGAAGCGCAACGGCGCATGCGCGCGCGTCAGCTGCCGATGTTCTCGAAGCGTGACGGCGCATGCGCGCTACATTATACAGCTAGCGAATGTTCGTGAAGAGGAGAAGCGCACGCGGTGTGTAGAGGAGGAAGGGTGCACAGATGGTGGAGGAGTGAAGCGCGCGCGGTGTGTAGAGGAGGAAAGGATGCACAGATGGTGGAAGAAGGAGGAGGAAGCTTGCGGACGGCGCCGCACTACAAGCCTCGAGTATTAGATGCTCCGCATCTAAAAGCGTTGCCAATTGGCTTAGTTGCCCCCCCACTTGCGTGCGGCAGGGGTCCCGGTACTTGCGTTTTGGCTGTGCGGCGGGCGCGTGGAACGGCCCGAACGGCAAGACATGCGCTGGCGGCGGGCGGATCCCGCAAACCACGCCGCCGAGTTATCTCGCGATGTCAAGCGCTTGCAACAACGTCGCGCGGAACAAGCCGCGTTGAGGGCACAACAGCGTCAACGTGATGATAGCGGGGGCGCGGTAGCTGGCGCGAACTCCCGCTTTCGGCGGGAGTTTCTTCAGCGGCACGTCGGCTTCGGCTGCGACGCCTGTGACCGCACGGGGTTCGAGAACAACCACTGTGATTAACGCATTGCAAAACGCATTTAACAGCTCATAACACTCTTCTGTGACCATGATTATGGGTGGTACAGTGCGGCACGTGAAATAAGCACTGCACTGCGGCAAACCCAAGCCAAACGTGTGTCCAAATTCATTAGGAAGCAAGAACATGTGGCTAATAATTGTGAAAGGTTTCAGTGCAGCGACGGCTTGAACTCACTGCTAAACATCGGGGCCGCACGTTTCAGCTTTCGTTGGTTAACTTTCAGTAAGGAGTGCCTGGGCACTGATATTTTTTTAACAAGTTATTCAATTGAAGTCTAGGTTCATTGCTAAGATATAATTTGTAGTCAATTCCGTGTACTTCATAGCACTATGAATTCATCTGTACTTCAGAATTGCGAAGTACCCGCACTGAGATCAAAGCGCAGAGTCTCTGCAAAGACGCGTTCGTGAAGAGCTTCTAAGCAACCGCTCACCAAAAATGATGGCCTTGCCCGTCAGCGTACGTTTATCAATGCTACACAGCGACCACTGTCTGTCCACTGCACCGAGGAAAGCGGGGGATGAACATTGCAAGACAAACTTGAACTAGCTGAAAGTGCACCAGCAGTGTGCTAAGTAGTGGCAACATATCTTGCTTTTAAGCACAGCCAAACGAATCCCCCACACCACAGCTACGCGCAGAAGGTCTGTGCGCATAATGCAGCTTTTGCTGGTGCTTCTCCTGAAAACAAGAGCCTTAAATTGCCAAACATTTTTCGGCGTGATCCGCATGTGTATACGAACGTTTGTAGAAAATAAAAAGCAAATAAAAAGCAAAGTGGTACACATTCACTTCAGTTGCTTATCAAGAGCATGTAGAAGTGGCGCAGACGATAGCAGCTGTGCCACAATAATTGCGAACGTACTAACCACGGTGTAAATAAATAATCGCCCGTCTTGGAGTTTTTTTTCGCTCCTGGTGCTTTTTTTCTTTGAATGTGGTCTTATGTTGCCAGAACCAAGGAGGGCAGCTTGCAGTTGTACACTTTCACAACATGATGTGATGACAAGAGCTCGATCCGCGGTGCAGTTAAGCCGTACTTTTGCACATTAGTGCTAGACGTCGCCTTTCAGCGGCCTTTACGGCAGATGGATCTTAACGGACCATTTGAGATAGTCAGCACACTTAGTTGGGCTGGTTGGTTCGATGCGAGTGCAACGACGTGAATGCTCTTTTAAAAAGCGGATAGTGAATAAACTGGACAGAAACAACGCCATGTATGTGTCTAGTCTCGGCTCAATCAATATCTCCAAAGCGCATCTTCATCGTTGTCATTTGGGTAAGTTATCCGACGTCTCACACAAGCATGCCACCGTCAACAAATAGTGCTGTGTGAAAACAGTGTCACTTGGCAATGTCATATCGGAGGATGTACATTGTTACAGCACGACACAGTTGTCTTCACAAATAACAATACAAATTTGTCAGTGTTCCCAACCAAATCGAAAGACCACGCTTATGTGCAGTGCACATGGCATGCGATTTTAACTGAGTGGCTTCATCACGGTTAGTTTGCTAGCTTGATGTTCAATAAATTTGATATTGAATGATGTGATTGTATGACAAACATGAATTACGGGTGGTGACATCAAAGTATGACAAACATGGCATGTACAATATAATTTACGTTGCATGGAGGCGAGCGACGCGTGGCGGTCCATTGAAACGGGTATATACCAAAATTGATATGACGAGACCTTTTTGTAAGACGAAAATAACTGGCAGGTGGCAATATGAAAATCGTGACATTCATGCTATGGGCGGCGTCACTTAGATGCTACGATCATGGTGCACTCAGGGCCGTTTAGATTGTTTTACAAACTTCAAATTTGGTATCGCGGGAGTGACGAACATGACAGGTAGCACGCATATTAAGACATGCATGACATGTACGGTGGGAATTACATGACATAGTATCGATGCGCTTCCGGCCGTTTTGTTAACTGGATCGATACAAAAATCGTCATGGCATGACACAAGTGCGGGAAAAACATAACTGACAGGCCATATATTGTATACATCTATTGTACATTGTATGCCCGTCACATTAGCGTGGTGACTGTGTGTGCTTGCATGCATGACAAACATGCCAAATGAATTGAACTACACCCTATGATATGTGAATGACACAACCTCATACAAACAAGGCCCTGTATGCAGCTCTTTGCCGGCTGCTTCGCATTACGCTGATTCCCGACTGGCTAACCACCCTGTCTTTCCTTTCCTCCTCCTTCTCCTCTGCCGTGCGAGGGATGGGCTGAATTTAAACCAGTTAATAGTTCAAGAAAATGGTCCATTGAAAGAGATAAAAACTCCATCACATGCACGAGTCACTGATATCGTAGTTGGTTGTGCGAGTGAACAAAGTCTTTTAATACTGAACACTTGCATGCTGCCTTGCAGTGATTGCGAATCAAGAGATGTTCGAGCATTACGCTTCTTTTATTAGCGTTACAATTAACTTTCGCTATGACTCGTCTAGTTTCATTACCTATTACACTCTTCTCCGCTCACCTCGACTCTCCCACTGTCGATGGCGCCGATGAGTGCCCGAGCATAGAGGTACATGGCACTGCCGTACAACATAGCTTTGGTGCCGTCCGAGTAGTAAAGAGGTGGCTGCAGTGCGCCGATGGAGAGCGAGAGATGATTGAGCCCCTGTACGTACTCCACGTACGGCAAGTTGTAGTTGTTCCCGAGTAGCAGCTCTTCAGTGGCTGCATCAATGCCAAACAGAAGACGCTGACTGCAACGCGCCTCGATCCAGAACTCGGTAAATGACGAGGCGTCTTCGGGGAAATGTTTGTACACTTCCTCGAGCCGACTCAGAGACAGGAACTTCTGCGAAGGCCACACGACAGTTTGGACGTTGCTGAGCTTCTCCAAGGCTGCTTTCTTGATCCTCGAGTCGAGCCATGAGGAGGCACCTGTTTTGTTCATAGCCACCTGCGATGAAGAAACATCACAGTGTCCATGAAGTCGCACAGAATTTGTGCTCGCAATAGTTCGCGTATCACAGCGTTCTTTCTTGGTGATCGCTTTTAAGGAACGCGGTAGAAACGGCAATTCGCCTTGACTGTAAGAGTGTCGTAAAGAGAAATAAGATCATATTGCGTCCCACACCAAACATGCTCCGAGTTGATGGAAATGGTGTGGCTGAGCACACCAGTTCCACTATGTTGGTACATAGCTTAAATAGAATATTCGGGAATCGGAAAGCATTCCGACTACAGGTGAGCGAGAGAGCAACGTCACATGCATTGATGTGTGACACGTACGGTGGCTACACAAATGACAATGCAACCATAAAGTGACATATTTATACCACATTCTCAACGCATACCTGCCGCCAAAGCGATGGACACGTACATGAGAACGCAAAAATTTGATTCACGAATCGGAGGAGGTGACTAAGGCACAAGAAAAAGATAAGCATTTTTGGAAGTGCTGCTCCAAAAAAAAGTTGACTGTGGCTTAACTCAGTTATGCCTGGGTGAGCGCCGAGAGAGGTATTGTTAATCGCATGCTTAGCTTGGTTCTCTGTATGGTTACGCTTCTGAAGGAGTGCGGCTGGAAGTTTTGTAATACACTTGCGGGCACAGCTTGAAGAAGCACAGCAAAAACGACAACAAGTAGCCGTTCATCGTGGCGTTTAACAGGTGACATAGAGGGGCTAGCTCTTTATGCGTATATTTGTTTGTGAAAGTTATATAGCGCTAATTCTTAGAGCGAACACATAGAAAAGCATGACATCATCCCTCCTAACACGACTTTGCGTGCGTATGGCAAAATATGACGCTGGATAACACTCACGAAGAAAAACTAGCCTAGCATCGAATGTTGCCAGGCGCTCACCTGGACGACTTCTTCCAAGTGCTAGACGACACTTCGCCGTTCCTCTTCTGAAAATTGAGTGACGCAAGTCAAGGCGGTTACAAGGAGCTTGAAGTTTGGCTCGACTCGACGAGCGCAAAAACGAGGCCGTGCCTCCTTGGCCTGGGCCTCACTGCCATGAAGGACGAGCAGAAAGCCTCTGGGGTAGGCTACTGCCCCGTATGTTTGAGCAAAGAAGTATGCGACATGGCGCAACAGTGTCGTGTCATTAACCCTGTTTAGTACCTTCATGATGCTGTTGAACACAGACAGGTCGCTCACAAGCACCAGTTTGTCTAATGTGACGGGAGGAGTGATTCTCAGCACGGCGTTGAACATGTCTCGCATATGCACCGCAAGGGGCAAAGAAGTGATCTTGTCGATCTCGCCTAGGCGAAACAAAGCCCTGCGCGAGCTTTGGAAAACCCTGCCGGCACTATGGTAATAAACACGTATTCAAGAATGCAAATTGTTTCCGACATCTCATCGTGGTCGGGCACGCTGCGCGAGTCGTTGGTTAATATCCTGAAGAGTCCAGTGTACACGCTTTCCAAGTGTTTCTTTGGAATCGTCTGCATCAAATGTTTCCAAATGACAATCTCACCATTAATTCCGAAGAATATACGCCTTTGGACTTTCCGTGGGACAGCTGGCAGTACCCTGAGAGCAAACCACAAATCGGCGTTCCAGTTGAAGGAAAGGTCGAACAGGGCCATAGCCAGAGGTACATCCTCTGGTGATTTCTCTGGCCAGAGGATACCCCGTGCTTCCATGAATTCTTTCAGGATGTGAATTTTGGACTCCTCTTGTGCCATGCAGCGTTTAAATATTGCATCGATTTTCCTGCCGGCTGGAACGTGAACCACGCCGGTTCTCAGCGTCTTTGGAAAGTTGAGGAGCCGCGCCAGGAGCATATCGTTCATCTGAGAGCGTGACATGTAGGACTCTCCAATACCCTTCCAGCGTCCACACACGTGAGCGCCAAAGTCATGGCAAGGATCAATGTTTTTATCCATTTGACTTTCTATACGGTCCCTGCAAAGAAAAAGATCAATAGATAGATAGATAGATAGATAGATAGATGATAGATAGATAGATACTTATTTGGTCAAAGTGTCATTTCATTCGCCATTGTATTCCTTGAATTTACATATGAACAAATCTAGTTTGATGGTTCGTATCCTTGTTAGGCACAATCTGCTCGTTTTCATTACACATATAAAAATGCAGCCCACTTGGCGCTTATTTGTCGTGGTCCTTGCAAAGCTGGGTTTTCTAAGCGTAAACTAGTCGCGCTAACTATTCCTGTTCGACACCACGTAGCAAATAGCACTATTAAAAAAAAGCTGTTAAAAGGCCACCAAACTTGCCGAACCAATCCTGAATACTTTGTTTATATTAAGTGCGTAGGTGTGACCTACCGTAGTCAAAGCTCTTGTGGTGTGACCAGTCTTAATTACTCGATTCTGTAAAGGTAAGCCTTGCCTCTGCCTCACCTATGATCTTGGAAACCTTTCGTGACACAAAATTCAACACGATGTCTCTTCGGCTTCAGATTCAGTAGCAAGAGGGTGAATCCCACAATGGCTGCGATGACAGACACTGCCAGCAACACCTTCACTTTGTACGGAAGTCGGTATTTCTTGGCGGTAGCAATAGCCGGAGATGGTTCCTGCAATGCAATTTAGAAGACCGGTTACGGACTTAACACCCTGATGTGCCATTAACCGAAACACGATCATGGCTTGCAATCAGAAAGCTAGGCTTTTATTTACTTTAGCAATGACACCCCACTGCAACGCACCAATTTATCAAAACTTGAAAGTACAACTCCCTGCGGCAAGTGCCATCCGGCCGATTTCCTGTTGGGTTGGAAAAGTAGAGAGCTATTTCGGTTTGATTTCACTGTCGAGTGGCAAATCGCTTGGAGGAGTAATGGTTATTTTGATCCCAAGGTTCGAAAATAACATGAACGTGATTCGTTCTCACAAGCAAGGAGCACGACACCGTGTGACACCAGTGTAGCATGCTGCATGGTGGAAAGTCCTCGTGGCGGGCAAGCATTGGGGCAAGAGAAATGTGATAACAAGTCAATTTTGTTATCTACTTCCTATGCGCATAATTTAGGCTTAGCAGGCATGAAAGCGTGAATTCTTCGTCAATTACTGCGGTAATTACATAATGAAAGCTACGAAGGAGGTCCTAAGCATTGCGTCATCCGTCACTGAAAAAAACAGTACGGTAACGACTTTCTCTTCGGCTGGTCTTCACTGAAGCCATTGAGCAGTAATAATAAATTATAAATTATTAGTTATTCATGTATCCGGATTGGTGAAGCCGGTCTGGTTAACCTACAATACAAAGGGAAGTGGTAAAAGAGCAGCGGATCGATAATTTAAGTGCAAGGATTCAGTAAATGTTTTTTTAGGCATGCTTTATACGAAGAAACGTAATTCAGGGCGACGCAAAAAACGTACACATATAAATGCGAAAAGCACCGTAGTTTTTTTAGTTGTACAAGAATATTTGAAACAAAGTATAGTATGGTACCAAAAAAGCATTCCTGAGGAATGTTCAAATATTTCACTACCTGAAATGTTCAAAAGAAGAATTATAAAAAAATATATCTACACAAAAATGTCGAGTGGGCGAAGTTCCATAATATTTATGTCAAAGTTGCCGACTAGTAAAAATATTTGTGCTTTTAGGAGTTTTATATCGTTTTATAAGAATTATATAATATTAGTCTATTGTAGACCCTTTTTTGGGGTGCCTCACGCGTGTTTCGACTACACCGTACGTTACCCGGGTGTTGCCTCACTTAATGTAGCCGTGACAAAGGACACCGGACGAACCCCGCCCTTAGGGCCTATACACGGGCTACTCACACAGCCGCACCACACGCGGTGGGTAGCATGTGCACAGGTCTTTGACTGCTTATCCTCTAAAACAAGTATGCACGCCCACAAGATTTCAACTGACTCTAAGGCTTTCTGTACGGCGCTTTAAATGAAAACAGTGCAAGCATTCACTGAACAACGCCATTTTTGTAGAAAACGAATTGCGCCACTTGACGTGGCTGACAGAACTTTCAAGGAACCATAGTTGCATTATTTAGGCGTGCCCAAGTATTTAGAATTCCCTGAATACTTTGCTTAGAAACTGGCTATTTGTCTCTCAGAAAAAATATATTTTTTTAATAATTGGGGACCTCAGCTTTCGGCTACGGAGGAAACCTGAAAACATCATCAGTATCAATTTACATAAAAACAAACCAAGATCAACAGGCCACTTTTTCATCAAATAACTTTCCTGACGCGTTAAGAGTCGCTCTTTCGCTATTGCGAATTACCGGCTGCATGATCAGCACAGATGTTAGAGAAACATGCTTCACAGATGCATTCATTTCAAACGCTTAAAAGTTCAAACTGCTTTGTGGTTTGGTTGTTCCTTTCAACGTAATGTGTCTTTTGTGCTGAAACGCGTGAGAATTTTCAAATGCGCAGTTCGCAAAGTTCATTTACTTTTTGCCGTCCCTGCGGCGTCAAGTTATTTAGCGGTAGCTCGCGTCTAGCTGGTTTTTCTGTCAACATCAGTAGCATCGTAGAAGTAGTCACTGGGAATGATAATAAACCTTAACACACAAAATGATTCATTTGAAATGGCAGATCCATTGAAATCTCAGATGTTCAGCAGACGATGCACAGGATGGAGAACATGAAATGCGTTAGTCAGGTCATAGTGTCTGGACTCCTTCAACGACTGAAAAGCTTTGAGTGCGGTTTACCAGGGCCAATATCCACGCAATGCAAGGGAAAGCGGCAACATAAAATGACGTTCCAAATGTCCTAATACCAACAATATTGTTTCAGATAGGAAAACAGAATAAATCATAATAGGGTGGGTACATGTAAAAGATTGACTGAGAAGTGAATGTAATCCGAGGATCACAAAAGGTGCATGAGCTTCATTAAAATTTCAGTGCCTTTCGGGCATTGATGCAATTATTTTCAAAAGATGCTGCTGCATTTGTGCCTTGTAGACACAACTAGTTGCACTGCCGTTGAAGAACCTAATTAGCCAATGCAGTATTGGTAATACTAAAATTACATGTGAATCCCCATCAGTATGAGCACTCAAAATAGACGGAATATCCTCCTTTCTTTAATGTTATTTATTGTTTATAGCTAAGAGTATCTTTATTTAGTGCTAAAGACATAATAAGAGAGATCATATGCTTACGAGTTACTCAATTGTTTTTACTTCATCCTTCGACTTCGTAGGTTCCCTCTCGCTCTCTCAAGCTATCTGCATACTTTACCCATTGGGCCACTACCCCTGACCGAAATTTATCTATGATCAAGGAGCAAGGTGTTCTAACGACGTAATAACATAATGTCACTACAGTTATAACGAGAGAACCGAACGACGACAAAGGGGCAGGAACTTGATCGTCGTTCTATTCTCGCGCTATAACTATGGTCAGGTCATACCAACTTGCCCGAACCGCCACACTTTGAAGGGTGCCTATCATTGGCACATTTGGAGCACTTCCGGTAATACTTTCTTCTGCTCCATGCGCAGCAAGTCTATTCCATTGGCAGATTGAGTGTGTTCCCTGTATCTTGCACTGGCAGATCTGGAGCAGCTCCGTCGCGACATCCACTCCACGGATCAACTTTTCATACTGCGTGACAATCGGCGGATTTGACCAGAGGTCGCGAGAGACCCGTCCCTTGTAAGGTCCCTAGATGAAACAAGTTTCCAAGGTAGCGGCACCCTCCCTTTTCCTCCTCGCTTATTTGCCTGAAGCGCCCCCTAGAAGGTTTAAAACTTTCATCCAAAAGCGAATGTTTGGGTTCTGTTGCTACGGTGAATATATGTAAATGAAACAAAATGGAACAAAAGAAGACGTAGAATAAACAGTTACCTTTATGAACATAAACGGCACAACACAACAGCAAGCGGGATGTGCGTTACTCAACCGGCAACGTTGTGCAGTTCTATACTTTACACCATTAGCCGTGGCGTCTCGCGTAGTACATTTTAGTTCCATGGCCGCGGTAGTTCGTCCAGCTCTAACTATTCCACTTCTCCGATTGTGTTTTGTTCGTGCTGTGACACAGTGAACGTGCTTCTTGCTGGATCCTGTAAGTGGCCACAGGGCGTGACGTTGTGACGATTGATTACAACCGGCTTGTGCACACGCAAGAAAAAAAAAAACTACGACCAGACTGGTACGAACACTCGTCCAGCAGCACTGCGATGACGTTTTTTTTAAATGTGCCCATTTGGACAATCGTGATGCCAAGTGATTCTGATGCGGTGCTGGGAACTTCCTGAAAAGTAAGAGTTGTACTGGTGAGGTGTCTCGAAGCAGCGCGTTTCGGCTCAAGCGGGAACTGGTGAAGAGTGAAATGTTTCTGAAGGTGCGTTGATTACAACCTACAGCTGCTCTGCATACGTGCATAACCACAAGTATTTGTACCAACTGGCATGCACTAGACACGCATTAGAAGACGCGCGCCTGGCGTTTCAATAAAAACCGGCAAGTGAACTCGCTTCGCAGATCCGCGTCGACATACGTTGACGGACTTGCACGAAAGCATTTGCGTGAAATGGTTCATAGTTGCACTTCATCTCGGAAAGCACGAGGTAAGTTGAAGAGAGCGAAACCATTTTCTGTTGTTTACGGCAACGCAGCATTGATGAAAGACGCAGATGTTGCATTGAACGAGCATGGCGAAACAATCTTGGTCGACTTCACGCACACCGAAACGCTCCTCCTCTTCAGTTTATGTTCTGGCTACGATTTTGTCTTTGGTCACGGCGAGAATCCGGCTGGAGCCATATGCGCATGCGTACTCGTTTTGAACCTTTTGCATAATAATGAATAACACCACCAGCCATTTGCAAGATCACGTGCAAGTAATGCACCAATTACAGACGCGGATGGCAGAGAAAAAGAGGAGTATTCGAGAGAGTGAGGAGGACGGCTCGAGAACAATGAGTGACGCTACCTTGTTTCATCTAGGGACCTTAGTCCCTTGAAACAGTGCCAGCTTAAGGCGCACCACAGAACTCCGGTCGTCTCAGTTGCGCCTCACGTCGAAGCTCACATTTTGCTAGCGTATACCGTCGCTGTGCCTAGCGTTCCTACTGAAGCAAGAAGAGAAACGCGCGTATTGCGTTTCATTTTGACCCTGCCATTCGCTCTAAAGTGAGCGCGTGTGTTTCATTGGTATTTTTCCTCCTATGGCCCAGCGCCAGTGCTCCGGCGCAGAGTTCGTCGACCACACCGAATCTGCCAATCGATGACGCCATAAGTCACTATAGCGTCATCCTGCTGACGTCCAACAAGACGTCACCATTCAATATGGTTTATCGCTTGGACGTGGAACTTAAGGCGTCTTTCTTGTCGACGCGGGCGGCGCGTGTTTTCCACACGAGACATGCACGGCAATCGCCTCAGTAACTACACGGACACCTTGCGCAAAGAACTCACCACGCGAGGCACCACGCGATTCTTCAGCAACTTGTCTAAGGCTTTCAGCGATTTCCTTCCCTGGCTGCCTTTGTCCCGAAACGGCATGAGAGCAGCGGGTTTGCTTGAAGAGAACGCCGGACTCTCCAGCGACACAGGAGAAATACCCGATGCCGCGGCCTTTGCTCGTTCAGTGGTTACAGAAAGAGCAAGTTGCGAGCCACGTGGTTGGCGGAGAACGGCGGTCGCGGCAAGTCTCTTAAGGCCGGTAGTACGAATGGCTTCGTCCCCTTGGACCCCTTTCCGCTCCTCTCCTACCTGCAGCGGGACGTTAGAGGCAAATGGCAACAAAATTTGGCACTCCACAAAAAGTCAATATATAGGTAGTTTAGCTAGAGGTAGTGCTGCCTGCCAAATGTCGCCTTCGAAATACAAGCGCTTATCTTATAGAGAGAAGCTTGCAAACGACGATGTTTTTGAGACCGAAACTAGAAAAAAAAATTGGCAGATCCCACGTACAGAGGGAATTGATTATATGCGAAGCACGAATGAGAAGCTTGATATGTCACTTTCAAATCACCACAATATTACAAGGTGGAAGTAAATTATGCCGTGCATGACTTCCGTGTGAAGATTATCATGTCTGAATGTGTTGTTTACCTTTGTCATCTATTTACGTCACGTGATACCAAACTTAGTATATGTGCATCTAGCGGAACGGCTGCGAGCACTCTAGGAACGTGGTATGTCGTCATGTTCATACATGACACACGTGTGATGATTATCATGTTTGCACCAGTCACATACCTTTGTCATTCACTGACGTCACGTAATACCAAATTTGGCATATGTGAAGATAGCAAAATGACCACGGTTGTATCATGAGTGTGGCATGTAGTCATGTTGTTACATGACACGCATGTTGTGATTATCCTGTTTGGATGTGTCATTTACTCAAGTCGTCTATTCATATACCGTAATACCAAATTTTGTATATGTAACGCTAACAAAATGTCCGCAAACGCATCATGAGCATGGCATGTAGACATGTTATTACATGACACGCATGTTATGTTAATCCTGTTTGCACCAGTCTGTTACCTTCGTCATTCATTCACGTCCCATAATACCAAATTTGGCATATGTGAAGCTATAGCGGAACGGCCACCAGCGTATCATGAGCGTGGCATGCAGTCACGTTTTTGTTAGCTATAGGAAGGTGTAAAACTCTTACAGCCGCTCTGTCACTTAGGAAGGACTAAAATAAATGTTACGAGGGTGTTAAATTCACATAGCCACTCTGTCGTAAGTTTTGTTTCCCCACTGACCAGCAGGCTTCTGTAAGAATGCTCCTGGCGTCCTGGTTATCTGAATAACACTGTTTGAAGAATATTTAAGGCTAAGAATGTTTGCGTTGCGACACTAGGCCTGTTCAGCGTGCACAATCAACATTTGAAAACAACTGTGCTGCTTTTGTAAATATCCTATAACACGCACCTAAAGCAAATGTAAACGCGAAAAAAGATTTACATATCAAACACATGTACCGTTTTAAAATTGACGTATAAAGTGATCGTTACATATATTTTTTACGCCATATACAAGCAATGTGCGCTGCTTTCATGAGTGTGTTCCGTCACGATTTGCAATACACCACATTTTGCACCACGTTGACGATATTTTCTGAGCTGACTCCCTATAGAGAACTTCCTTAGCTGCCGCTACACGAAAGTGACATGACGAATTTCGTTCATGACGAGAAGTCAAAAACTAGTGGGAACTAAGAAAAAAATCAGCAAAGGGAAGTCCGATGGCCGAATGGAAGTGATATAACTGAACACAGGTATGCTGAAAAAAATATGCGTGATAGAATAAGCGACGTCCCTGAGTGGCAGGGCAGTCGAACAACATCCAACACAGTATAATTTCATTTGAACAGACTTTCACAGGAAAGACGTTAACAAGCACCATGGGTAGCTTAAAGCCAGCTCAGCAGTAAAATACCACTTTTCAATTATGAATATTGACGTAGTACATAAACGAAAACATCATTGTGAAGAACGCCTTAGTGTAGGGCTCTGGAAATTTTGACCTCCTAGTTTTCGCCAACGTGAACCGCAATGCAAGTGCTGTGTTGGGGGCTGGCAGGTCCCAACGAAGCAGAAGAAGAAGAAGAAGAAGAAGAAGAAGAAGACGGCCGACGGAGACGTACGCGGCCGGCGGAGACACCGACCAGCCCGAACACGCGGGTTGGCGCTACGCGCCGAAAGAAAGCACACCAACCGCACTCCACGGCTACCTAACATACACTGGTTTTATTTTACAGTCGCCTTGAAATCCCGGATGCCAGAGCGGCGCCCCCTGGCATCCTCACATGTCAATTCGAAAACGAAACCCCAGAACACAACAATTATCCCCTCCTCGAAAAAAGCACACCTATACACTGTTTATATTTATACATGCTCGATACCAACATATTTTACAAGGTATGTACATTAGAACATATGAAAATTCGGAACACGGCACACTGAACTCACACACTACGAGTCCTGAAAATGCACTGCAAATATGTACATTGGAAGTACTGAAAATTCACTAAAAATTCTATACAACTCAGTACAATATAGATTTGTAGTTCTACGTGACGTAGTCTTCGAACCGACGCGGCTTCTGACGCTTCCGCTTAGGGCGGGGCCTTTTGGGTGTAGAATCAGGTGCAAAAGCAGAAGATTGTGAAGGCTCTGAACGAACGTTAAAATTCGCGGTCTCATCAGAGCTCGCAGCATGAGCCTCGGAAGAATTTTGCGGACCGGAGTCCGGTTCAACGGTCTCAGCCGAATTTGAAGGTTCGAAGTGAACCGTATGACTTAGTGTACTTGAACCAGCGACACTGACTGGTAACTCCTCCCCCTTGAAGAAATGCCTGTACATGGAGGCCACAGGTAATAATCTGATGCGTAGTTGAAAGGCGTGGACAAAACGTGATGAGGAAGACATTTAGGGGTTGAAGGTGAATCCGTATAAAAAATAACAAAGCGCGAAGCATTCCAGATGTTACCATCACTTAAGCGAAAAGAAGTGGGGCTAACCTGGCCCAAGACTTTGTAAGGACCCCGATACTTGGGGCGCTTGCCTGGCACACGAACCTTGACTAGATCGCCAGTGCGAACTTTGGACTGCTTTGCACCTCGACGGGTGTCGACATACTTTTTCATTGCTTGTTGACGAGAAAAAATCCTGGTGCGGATTTGATCAGAAGAAGACACTGGTATGTTACGAGGCAAAGAGACTATGTCGAGAGCAACTCGCGGTTGCCTACCGTGGAGAAGTTGAGCGGGAGACACTCCAGTGGTGCCTTGTGGTGTGAACCTGTACTAAGCTAAACATTCCGTCAAGACTTGCTTGAGGGGACGGTGCTCTAATTGGGCGATCTGGATGTGTTTCTTCAGAACGCGATTAAAGCGCTCGATTTGCCCATTTGATTGGGGATAGAAAACTGATGACCTCATGTGCTGAATTCCTCGTTGTGAAAGAAAAGCCTCGAAATGTGGGGACTGAAACTGTGGACCATTGTCCGTAACTATGGCATCAGGAAAACCTTCCCAGCTGTAGATTGAAGACGGAAACTCAATGATGACCTCAGAAGTAACCGTATGTGTGAAACAAATTTCTGGCCATTTGGAATGGTAGTCGACGAGAGAAACAATGAACCGGGCATTTTGTGGAACATTATGCAAAGAACAGATGATGTCCATGCCGAGTTTCTGCCAAAGCCGATCAGGCCACTGGACTGACTGCAACGGAGAAAATGCAGGTTTGGCAGACTTGTCAGCTGCCTGACATATATGGCAGTTGTAAACTGCATGCTCGACCTGCTTATCTAAGGCTGGCCACCAGTACCTGTCTCTGAGATTCTGTTTGGTGCGGACAATGCCAGGATGGGCCTCATGGGCAAGCTGTATTAGCTTGTTACGGAAAAAAGCAGGGGGAATCACGCGTTCATCGCGGAAAAGCAAGTTCTCGACACAAGACAGTTCCTGTCGGACTGCGAAGTAAGGCAAGAATTCAGAAGCAAGAGCACCTTTGGAAGGCCATCCTTCAAGTAAATATTTGAGAACTTGAGACAAAGTGGAATCTGCAGCTGTAGCTGCCTGAAGCTCAGCTTTAGTAATGCAGGAAGTAACTAATGAAACAACTTCCTCATCCCGCTCTTCAGTAACCGGTATCTGAAGAGGAAGGCGCGACAGTGCATCAGCAACCACGTTATTAGAACCCTTACAATATTGAACACTGAAATTATAATACATGAGTTTGGCACACCAACGGGAAATGCGAATGGGGCGGCGGCCTTCGGATCCTGCAGAAAGAAGAGCAACTAGTGCTTGGTGATCTCTACGTAATGTGAAGTGCCGGCCCCACAAGTAAACATGCCATTTCTCACAGGCAAAAAGACAAGCGAGAGTTTCACGCTCTCCTACTGAATATCTGCGTTCAGCAGGGGTCAATGTACGGGATGCAAAAGCAATAGTGATCAGCTGATCATCTTCGAGTTGTTGAAACGCTGCTCCCAGTCCAACATCGGACGCATCCGTCGTGATGACGATGGGAAGCTTCTCATTGAAAATACTAACAGCTGGCTTCTAGGCCAGTATTGACTTAACTTGAATGAAGCTCTGCTCAGCTTCAGCTGACCAGTTAAAAGGCTGTGCTTGACGAAGTAGAGTACGCAGTGGTTCAACAACATCAGCATAGTGGGGAACAAACTTGGCATAATAACCAACAAGACCCAAAAAAGATTGCAAGGTTTTAACATCAGTAGGCCGTGGGGCATTGACAATGGCCTGAACTTTAGATTCAACAGGTGTCAAGCCGCGGGAACTGACATTATGTCCTAGAAATTGTAACTCATTCACAGAAAAAATGCACTTGTTATTAAGTTTCATACCACATTCGCTGATGCGGTTGAGAACAGTATGCAAGTTAGCATCGTGCTCTTCGCGAGTACGTCCCCACACCAAAATATCATCCAAGTAACAAAGGGCGCCATTACAACCCTTAAGAATAATTGACATCATTTTCTGAAACACTGCAGGGGCAGATGCAAGCCCGAAACACACGCGGCGAAACCGAAACAAGCCTTCGTGCGATACAAATGTGGTTAAGTCTCTACTGCACTCAGAAAGTTCAACTTGGTGATAAGCGGACGCGAGGTCCAGCTTGGAGAAACACACCGCTCCAGAGAGCTGATGAAGCAGTTCTTCAATGTGAGGAAGTGGAAACCCGTCTACGACGATCGCTTTGTTTGGTTCTCGTAAGTCGGCGCATAGTCGAAGGGATCCATCTTTTTTCTTGACGACGACCAGTGGAGAAACCCAGTCGGAAGCAGAGACAGGCTCGACGATTCCGCTGGCTTGAAGGCGAGACAGTTCCGCAGAGACTTGCTCACGGAGAAGAAGAGGAATGCGGCGCAGCTTGGCACGCACAGGGCACACACCTGATCGACGCATCACTTTATGCACAAAACCACGCACACAACCCAGTTCACGGGTGAACAGGTGGTGGAATTCAGAAGGCGCGTTGGCCGGAAGATCATCTTGGATGTCGACTTGAGCACACGTCATAGACGCACCAATGATGTTGAAGGACAAAGCCCTGATTGCATCACGTCCCAAAAGTGAGCTGCCATTGGCTGTTACATAAAAAGTAATGAAAGCAGTGCGACTGCGATAGGAAACCTGAGCTGTAAATTGACCTAAATTATCAATCGTTCTCTTGGAATATGTCTGTAGGACGACGTGTGAAGGCAAAAGCCGAATGTTGGAAAAATGACTATGGAAGTCAGCGGCACTGATTAAAGAGACTGAGGCACCAGTGTCCACGAGAAATGACAAGGGCACATGGCCCACTGAAACTATGATGCTGGGCTCGGGCGTAGTGTGGAGGCCATCCACATTTAAAACAGTGACCGTATTGGTTTGTGCAGTGCTCGAAGGAGCGGACGAAGAAACTGGTTCCGGAAGATTTGCTGGACGGGAATTGCATACGGACTGAAAATGTCCGATTTTTCCGCACGCAAGACAAGTGCGGTTTCTCGCGGGACACTGCGCAAAATATGCTAAATGCCGAGCCGATCCACAACGAAAGCAATGCGTGGTTGCGCTTGGAGAAGAAAATTGCGAACGCGAATTAGGAGCTCGGTGCTGTTCCTTAAAACCCGAATTTGGCGGAATGGGGTCGCCATATTGCCGGCTTCCTCGCCCCCGCGACGCCGAGAGGCTGCCATGTTGGCCGCCACGGAAGGACTGTGCAGGCGGGCGTCCATGTTGGCCACCGCACCGCGACGAAGACGAAGGGCCGCCATGTTGACGCGTCCCGTGAAAAAAAGAGCCGCCGCCTTGGCCCCCGGCAGCAGAAAGTTGCTGCACTGAATGCGGAGCGAATTGCTCCAACTGGGAGCGAATAAGCTCGTCCTCTCGCGTAATCGAGAGGGCTTCGGATAATGAAATCGAGGAGCCCTTTTGAAGTATGCGGCAGCGGACGTTTTGCGAGGCTACCCCGATGAAAAGCTGATGGCGGATCATATCGTCCTCGAGCGCGCCGAAACCGCACGACGCGGCGAGCGTTCGAAGAGAAGTAATGAACTCGGCGACTGGCTCACCAGGCAATTGTCGCCTTTCTAGGAATTTACGCGTGCGAGATAATCGCACGAGACATCTTTAAAATGCTCATCGAAAAGAGCAACTGCAGTCTTGAAGGCATCGCCCGACGCTGGCGTCGGCGACGCGTTGGTGGCTTCCAAAGTATAGAAAAGCTTTAACCCGGCAGGGCCCAACGCGTTGAGCAGCAGGGCCTTGCGACGCTCGGGCTTGCTGGCGTCCTCCCCGACCGCGTCTGCGTAAGCCTGAAACACCAATTTCCAGTCCGCCCACGGAAGTGGCGGGTCTCCGGGCGAATGAAGAAATAGGGGAGGTGGAATGGGAGACGCCATTTCAAGCAAGAAAAATGGAGAGGTGCAGACGAGAAGAAAATGACGCCAGTACACTGTTTGAAGACGAAGGCAGAGGCGGCGTAGCTGAATGAAGAAATGAAGCGACGCAGCACGCAGTAGCCACCTTGCAGGGAACAAAGAGCGTCTAGGGTTAGCCGGGTAGGTCCATTAGAAGCAAGAAAAAGACGAACACGGAGAACGAAACGGGTTCTTATATGTCCTCGTCGCCATTGCTGTGTTAGGGGCTGGCAGGTCCCAACGAAGCAGAAGAAGAAGACGGCCGACGGAGACGTACGCGGCCGGCGGAGACACCGACCAGCCCGAACACGCGGGTTGGCGCTACGCGCCGAAAGAAAGCACACCAACCGCACTCCACGGCTACCTAACATACACTAGTTTTATTTTACAGTCGCCTTGAAATCCCGGATGCCAGAGCGGCGCCCCCTGGCATCCTCACATGTCAATTCGAAACCGAAACCCCAGAACACAACAGCAAGTACATCGGCTACCAGCATTCCGCTGCCATAGTAATGGAGCCGGCTGCGGCCGTGTTTCGACCACGCGACCTTTCGGTCCGGCTTGTGGAAGAAATGTACTGATAAATACACTACTCAGAAATGCATCTCCCGAGCGCAGCATCAGGTCAGGGCATTGACAACTGCGTTCGACATGTTGGCTATCCGCATTTGTAGCAATGTAACATATATTCCTTAAAATAGCCTCATGCATTGCGGTGCGCGAGTGCCACTCGCATCACTCTGCACATTTCAGGCGTCACGAACCAAGCGAAATGCCGACAGCCCCTTCAGACAAGCGAAACCAGCCGTCGTCAACGTGCCAACCCTGCACGCTTGCTGCTCCAGCTGAGTGGCCGGTGCACATGACGGAAGAAGATAGTGAGAGAAGATGTCGGTGGCTCACGATATCGACAGACTAAGTGTGTGGTCGCTCTCTATCGTACCCTACTCATTTGATTTGTTGGTTACGCCGGCAACGCCAACGCCAATTGTGACAGCACTTCAAGCAGAAGCAGGTGCAGAAATTCGGCCTCAAAACATACAGAAATTTCCTTGTTTTTCAGGTCTGCTGTTGAAGAACCAACAGTGTACATACAGAAGACCTCCCAAGTCATGCATAACGTAAGGCAGGCGTTCTGCGGTTACCGGCGATCACTATGATAGGAAATGCTCGAATCGAAGCACTGGCTGACCTGTACATCCGGATTTGTCGGCGTTTTTGTAGCATTGCTCTGTATGGAAGATCGTGGCCCGCGCTGCGCTTTGCTCTGCCTGCGGTGGCTTTGGCGACTCCTGCGCTCATCGAGGACCGGCTTTTCCTGTGCTGGAAGCTTGGAGGGTGCCGAGGGACCTCCCGGTGCTACGCTTGCAGCACTGGTTGCAGTAGAGTCAGCATTCGGTGCTTTCTCCTGGCTTGTAGACTTCGCCGAGGATGACATTGCGAGTGATTGCTGTTTAGCGTGTGAGGAACAGGATCACTCGACGAGGGTTGGTTGGTTCGTTAGCCCTTAGATGCCTGGGTGCGTTCTGTTTTGTTTTGTTTTGTTTCCCTGGGATGTTGGCTCATACCCACTCAGGGGGATTGGCCAGGAAAGTGTAGTGCAGTTTTGCTGTGAATATTTTAACTTTGTGTAATGAATTGGTATTATATGAAGACTAATGTAAATATAAAAACAACATAAAAAGAGCAAACGAAAAAAATTCAAGTTGAGCAATTTTGAGATTGGAGGTGTTATGATTACCACTCAGCTGCGTTTACTTCACTTTTTGCTGGGAAGTAGTAAATAATTTTTTTGATTGAAGATCACAAAGGTATACGCTTGGTTGCCTGAATATAATCGCAAACGGCATTGAAAGCATCCCTGTGGCAATGTCCCAAAATCGAGGCACCAAAGCTTAGCGCCGTTTCCGCCGTCAATCTAAGGCCTATTTTCCAAAATGGCATAACTAGTAACCTTTTTGTAAGTATATCGTAGCGACGACAATACAAAAAATAATGATCTAGTGATTCCATTTCTCCGCAGAATGCGCAGAGGGGTGATGTTGTCTGACCAGCTCTGTGTAGATAAGAGTTTAGGGGGGGACACGACATCGAAATTTAGTAATTAAGACTTCGAGCTTTCTGGACTGACTCCAGTGTGGTTGCCATGGGAACATGAGGTGGTTATAGTCTGTCCATGTAGTTACTTTTTCTATCGTATCAGTGGAGATTGCTGATTTTCGATATCTTATTGCCGTGATATATTCAACATCTGGCAGTATGGACAAAACTGGCCCTTCAAGTGCGGCTCGTGCTAAGGAATCGGCCAATTCATTTAATCTTAATCTACAGTGTCCCGGAACCTATAGTAATCTCAGGAGTCTCAACTGCGGGGGTACTAATGTTTTGAAAGTGCTTAGAATTCGAGAGTTCTCTGAAGCTGTCAGAGCTGCACAAACTGAAAGAGAATCGATCCAAGCGACCAGACTTCTGCGCGTGTCTCGCGCTCACGCTACCCACGTTTCTGTTTTTTCTGCCTTGACTCTTTGCTCCCGCCCTTTGTGGGAGCGGGCCATAAAACTGGCGTTAATAGAAGGAAGAAATTATGAATTCAGATGAAGGATGAGGAAAAAAAATTACACCATGTCCAACTAAAGGAAACCATGAGTAGCACGAACAGCGAGCGATGCGTGGGTCGACGTAAAGTTCCGTTCATCACAGACACCTTGCCCGATGTTGACGCGTGCACTGTAATTTCTGTTGCTGTTAGTCATCCCCAATTATTGCGGGAGCACGCCACGCAGGAGCACGTGAGTTCATCGCGCGTCTGCAGAATCTCGTTCCCTGACGCTCGTCACACGATTTCTGAGAGTAAGGGCCAAACCTTATGAGCGCGAAAATGCACGCGACAGCGACGAGCGATGCGACGTAGATCGTCTTCGCGTGATCAGTCGCTAGCGCAGGCAAACCTCATTCACGCGACGGCTTCGGCGTGCGAACTTCACTGTTGCTGGCATGAGGCCATCTACTCGCACCAAGAAAACGGCGTTGTGAGCGGTACGTAATTTAAAATAAGATATATTGTTGTGTAATGAAACGGAAAGTGTTTATGAATGCCTTGCCGCACTTTTTTTATATGCACATGCGTAAGCATTGCGTAATTTCTTGTTGTGCATACGTGACTTAGGCAGGGTCACGTGCACCTATGTAGTCTTTGTCTTTTCCGGTTTTTTCCTATTGGCTGCTTGAGCCCAGCACTTTCAGGCGATGAGCGACAGTTTCCAAATCTGGAGAACCGAGCAATCGCATGAAAACGAGCACGAGACACGTCGCGCGAACGCCCTGTTTTGTCGCTCATAGCATCGCTCGTCGCTGTCGCGTGCATTTTCGTGCTTATGAGGTTTGCTTCTAAGGGGGATAGGCCACAGACCTTTACGCAGGCCGAAACGCGCTATATCACGCGTTCTGGCAGTGCTTGGCCCAACTGTTGCGCATGTGCAGTAAAGGAGGTCACGCCGCACACCGGATTGAACTGCGCCACTTCACTGCCTGCTCTGTACCGCGCTAGGCTTGAAACAGCGACACCAGATGATTGTGAAGAACGGTGTGGTTGCTTCTAGGTTCTTTCGAGGCCTTAGCTAGGTGACAGAGTTTGTTTCTAGCTTACGTCCAGATCGTTCCTGGGCCTTAGCTAGCTCATGGAAGCTTGCGTTTACATTGACTCTCAAACAAGAGAGGTTCGAGTTCAGCTACAGACAGTCGTAGAGACGACAGAGGCACGTCGTTAGTGTATGCCTTCAATCGCTTCGGGGTCTTCGCGCAGCCACTGTTGCCTTCCTTGCTACTTAGTACTACTCTCTCACTGTACGTACTCGGCTGCTCACTGTGCTTCTCAGCCGGTTGTTCCTTGTCCCTTTTTCGTGGAGCTGTGAGTAATGAAACTTGCATAATTTCTTCGGCGAATGGCCGTTTATGATGATGATAGTTTTGTGATAAGCCGCACAAGTGACAAATAACTGTTTGTCCAACTGTCACCTTCTTGATTTTCAGTGGTACAGTTGAAAGTAGTGGGACTTACTCTATTTTTTCGGCACGCACGCCTTTTTGAATCTTGATACAGCGTGCAATTTACCGCTAGCCCAAAGGACGCAGGACAGCGAAAATTTTATTTGCAACTTTCTTACAGTGCTTCGTAGCTTTGCGTCTGGTAATAAAGAAAATAAATCGTAAGTGTTCTAACGATTTGTATAATTGTAGTAGTGTAATTAATTCCCAACAATTTTGCATTAGTTCAAAACTCCCGCCTACAAAAAAAGGGGACACTAAAGCTATGCCTTTAGGAGTTGAACGCAACAGCGATATCCTTTCCCTAGTGCGTATCACTTTCCCGACCTTTTCTTGCCATGCTACAGATTGTCCGCATGTGTGGCGTCGAGCAGTGTCTTGTCTTGTCTCCTAGGAGATTTTGTCGTAGAATAACAGCCTACGATGACTGTTACGATGGTACCACGTTCTCTTCTTCGTCGTCTTCTCTCACTGTTTCTCTCTTCCTCAGCATCACTTCCTTTTCCTACCCCCTCGCTGTACGTGGTGACATCTTGCTGCGTCGGCACAGCAGCACGCGCCAGGGCTTTTTCCAGCGTTATGCCACGCTCCTACGACTAACATAAACCCTCCAGCCAACTTATAGTCCAAAGTTTCTAATCTTTGGAAATCTGTGGGGAAATGTCATATAGTACTTTTATCATTGCTGAAGTTACTCCATCTGGTCCAGGTGCTGTAGGAGGTAAGTGCCTCACTACGCCCGCTAGTTCCGCTAATGTCACCTCGTTGAACTCCTCCCCTGCAATTGGCTTTACTATGTGTCTTGGCATTGTTGATCTGAATCTTTCTTCTAATCCTTTAGCAACATTTTCTAAGATTTCAGTGAGTTCGCTAGGCGATAGAATTGAAGAATCAATATTGTCTGATGGTGGTATCATTTTTCTGGAACGCAAAAATCTAAAAAGCGCCTTTTTGTTGTATGGTTTTGAAAGATAGCTAAATTTGTTAGTGTCATAGTCATCTTTTGCTTTGCGTACTGTGCGCTTAAAATCTGCTGCCACGTATTTATAGTCACATCAGTTTTTTGGGCATTGGTTGTGGATAAGTTGCTTCCACGCCGCTTTTCGTTTTCTATACCCCCTCGTACAATCAGCGTTCCACCATGGGCTAAACGACCCGCCTGTGACTGAAGTTATTGAAAAAGTTGACTTTTTTATCGCTCTTTTCAGTACCGCACACAAACTCATAGCCCGAATCTCTTCCTGCATGTCCTTGCGAAGAACCAAAGTAGGCTTCAAGTCTTTTTGTAAACGCTCATAACTTACAAACGAGCCAATTTTACCAGTTAAAAATATCCCGGGAAAGTTAATATCAAAGCTAATAGGAAGGTGGTCACTGTTTGTTGCGCAATCTAATGTTTTCCACGACGAAATGTTTAGTGAGGAGCTGCAAAAGGTCAGATCTATCGCTGACTTTGATTGTCTCCTAATAAACGTAACAGTGGGGAAATTTGCACAAGATAAGTTATTATCAACAGTCCATTCCCACAAGCGCCTTCCATTTACATCAGTCTTGAAACCCCTAGACACGTGGCGTGAATTAAAGTCACCAGTTAATATTACATCCTTCCTGCAGGAAGCTAACATTGCATCTAAGCATCTTGTGTCCTGTTCTCCTACCGGGAAGTATGCGTTAACAAAAGAAAAAGGGGAACAGCCTGGCAGAGTGATGTCTAATACCATAATTTCATAGTTAGAATCCATGCACAGGTAGTTAATCTTCGCTCTATGACTAAATTTAGTTGATATAAAAATGGCAAGTCCACCACCTCTGCTAGGTCTGTCTAAACGAAACAAGCGATAATTTTTTAGGTAAAATTTTTGTCCGTTTGTAAGCCAAGTTTCTTGTAAAGTAATAATATCTGGGGAAATTTGCGAAGAAATACACAATAGATCTGTGGTAGCCGACGCTATTGATCGACAATTCCACTGTAATACTTTTAAGGAGCCTATTTTGACTCTATAAACCCGCCGCAGAGACTGCTTGATCCAAAAGATCTTTCTTCAAAAAGTCTTTTTGGAGAGGTTCTCCAAAACGTCTTTCTTTGACAGGAACTTTTTAGATTTTGATTTCTGTGAAGACTTTTTCGATAGGGGAGATCTGGCGCGCTTCAAGAAATTATGAGATTCCGCATCCATATCTGTGAATTCATCAGTGTCATCTGATACGGTTTCTGGATCTGTCCGCAGTATCTTATTGGAGGGTCCTGCTTTAGGAAATGCGCATCGTGTAGGAGCTATCGGATTTTCTGTCCCGGCACAATTTGAAACCTCGAAATCCTGTGAAGTCTGATTTTTCATAGACACTGAAGCAATCATTTGGGTCAACTGAGATGTTAACAATTCAGCCACGACTCCAATAATACTGCTGGCAAGACGCTCCATCGCCTTTTCCGTTGCCTTCTCTACAGCCTCTGCTATATATTTTGCTAACGATGCAACCATAGCAGTGGTGTGTCGTGCTGTTACGCTTGCGTAACCTTTCGAGCGTTCTTGTAATTCAGTCACAGCTTCCCTCCGGGAGCAACGCCTGCGTTCCACAATTTCCAGCAGCTTAACTTCTCGTTCTTTCGCCTCACAATCTGAAGAGTCTGCAGAATGCGCTTCATGACATAAACAGCACTTCTCTTCCGTCGAGTTGCACTTACGGCTGTCGTGATTTTCTCCGCATAATCGACATCTGGCAGTTGATCTGCACCCTTTCACGCTGTGGCCATATCTCCAACAATTCAAGCACTGCAGTGGCTTAGGGGATAGAGGCTCTACCTTATAGATAAGAGGCCAAGCTTTAATTTTAGATGGTCTTATCGTTCCCGCAAACGTTACTATGACCGATTCGGTAGGTGAATTTTTATTGTCAACCAGACGCGTGCACCTGTATACTGACACTGCACCTGCTACTGAAAATAACTCAAGAATTTCTGCAGGGGTCAGGCTCGTATCTACACCGCGGACTATGCCTTTCGAACATGCCAGATGTGCTGGAATAAACGGGCTCACCGGCTGTGCTGCAAATTCGGAACAGTTGAGAAGCTCTCAGACGCACTCCTGATCGGCAGAGCAGCACAAAATACCACCACGACCGAAATGCCGGACCTCAGTGAACTTTTGAAAGTGTGTTGTGGCTTTCCGAAGCTCCATTTGAATCATCTTCGGGTTCTTCATATGTATCGTACCTCCATTGGTCGGTACCAGAGCCACAGGGACGTTAATAACCCCACTGCAAAGAAAAGAATCAATCGGCCAATCCTTGACCGGTATAGATGCTAGCCAAGGAGAAGGCCCTTGGCCAGGCGAAGAAACCGACCTCTAGATAGCCTGAGTCGCTTGAACTCAGAAAGTCATATGGCACAAACCACAAACAACTGCCAAAAAAACACTAAAACAACAAAGAAGCAAACGTTAAACTCAAGTGCAATCCCGCCGCCCGTCGTTCAAGCCGTTCCAACCCGTGAGCAGCAGCGCAGAACAGGATCAACGCGAACAGGAACAGGAACCACGGGCACCGTCCACGTTCCAGATGCGGATGCCAAACGGAAAATTGGGGTGCACGGCCGCCCCGTTCCTGTTCAGATATTTTTCTTGTGGTGTTTGTTTGTTGCCATCTTCTTTATCTTTCTTTCCGCCGTTGTTGTCACTGCGGTGTTTCTTCCACTCGTTCCGTAGACCGTGCACATATGCACTCGGTAAGGTTCCATTTGAGCGGTTGAGCTACAGACGCTGTTCTATAGCATTGTTTCAATATGCCAGTTCTCTAAGAACTGTCTTTTTGTGCGGCTACGTTTCGTGTCGATGACCTGGACGTCTTCGAAAGCTACACGACAGCATACGACAGCTCAGGCCTCTGAATAACCCCGCGCTGAGACACTTGTGGCAGCTACTCCCCAGTGATGCCCACAGAGTTTCCTATAAGTACACAAGAGGTAACTTTGGCACTGTCTATGCGAGCTACAACAGGGCGCTTCAGCGAGCATGGAAATAATGGGATAGTACACAAACTTGCCTATCCTTCATATTTTCGGCTTCGTTTGGTGTCGCGTGGCTTGGAGCTGCTTTTTTTCACGAAGCGTAGGCAAATACTCAGCAGTTGCATTTCATCACCCTCTTCTTTTAGGCTCACCTATTCGAATGGAGTCTGTGGTTCATTCTTTTTTATTTGAAACAAAACGAAGCCACAGCCATAAACGAATCCTCAAGGGCATCTATCCTCGTAAGCACGAAAACTAGATGAATTTCTGTGCCGCCCATAATTCCTATGATGGCTGACTGATCGCAGCACCAGAGTTCCCTCTAGTGAATTTCGAGCAACTTCATTGCGGTGCCAGAATTAGGCAAGCAGCGGCGCTTGTGTCCCTCTCCTCCTTCATTCCGAGCCTTCCGCACTTCATGTGGTGCCTCCGTGATCAGACCAACTTTCACCAAGCGATTCTACGGCGTAATGGCATAGTCCCTTGGCGTGACAACTTTCGGTGCATCCTACGTATACACCGTCGACGCACATGGTCATTGCCCTCAGAAACTAGGGGACAGAAAAGAGTTTCGTGTATAGCCGGTCCAAAAAGCATCCGAAGAGGGCCTCGCCGGGTGTCACACACACACAACACACACACACACACACACACACACACACACACACACACACACATGTATTATATGTATATATATATTATGAAGTCTTGGTTTGGAAGACCTTCATTAGGCCCGAAGAACCGGCAGCCGACAGCTGAGATGAACGGACCAAGATGATGATGCTACGTGACAACGATGAGGATGCATGAACAACACATGATAATGATGATAATGTACAGATGAAGAGGATTGGTATACTAAATGCCCACACTAATTCCCCCCACGTGAAAGCGGCCAGCCTGGCCGCGGCAAGTCAAGGGGACAAAGGACGTCGCATGAAGGGCTTCATACGGGAGACATGGACGACCTCAGTAGTTCGATAACGGCGATCAGCTGGGGCTACAATTGGCGTCACGCGATAACTCACTGGTGAAGTTTCTTCAAGAACTGTGTACGACCCGATAAACCGTGGCTGGAATTTGTCGCACAAACCAGGTGTGCGAATAGGCGTCAAAAGAAGCACTTCGTCTCCAGGTTGAAAGGATACAGCACAATGGGATTCATCATAAACCAGCTTTCTGTCTTGCTGTCGGGCTTCAGTGTTTATACGAGCACGTTGGCGGCTCTCTGCGAGCCGTAAAACGTATTCCTCTGAAGAGGATGGAGATGAATCCACATGGCAGGTAAAGAAAGAGACGTCCAGGAGAGAAGTAGGGGAGCGTCCATAAACTAGGTAAAATGGTGAGTAGCCGGTTGTCCGCTGAATAGCCGTATTGTAGGCGAAAGTGACGAATGGTAGGACTACATTTCAGTTCTTGTGGTCTGGTTGAATGTAGGCGGCGATCATGTCAGAAAGAGTGCGGTGGAATCGCTCAGTGAGGCCGTTAGTTTGGAGATGATAACTAGAGGCAGTCTTGTGAGTTGTGCCAGAAGCGCGAAGAAGTTCGTTCACTAGTTGTGAAAGGAAGGCCCTTCCACGGTCACTGAGCAATACACGTGGAGCACCATGACGCAGTATAATGGCTCGGAGGATGAAATCGGCAATTTCAGAAGCTGAACCGGTAGTGACGGATGCCGTTTCGGCGTAGCGCGTCAAATGGTCAACGGCTGTTACTATCCATCGGTTTCCAGCAGCACTGACTGGAAGGGGGCCATAAAGATCGATGCCTACAACTTCGAATGGTGTGGCTGGGCACGGAAGAGGCTGTAGTGTACCGGATGGAGCAGATGTGGGTAGTTTTCTAGATTGACAGGTAGTGCAGGACCCAACGTACCGAGCTACACTAGTGGTAATACCTGGCCAATAAAACCGACTTCGAAGGCGATCGTAGGTTTTGTGGTAACCAAGGTGACTTGCCGTCGAATGGTCATGAACTGCTCTGAGGACTTCGGACCGAAGCGATCGGGGTAGAACGGGAACCCAGCGCTGACCGTCAGGATGGTAAATTTTGCGGTACAGCACCGAGTTGTCCAGCTAAAACTGCGAGAGTTGGCGACGGAGCCTCGCATTAGGTGGACGGGAACTGCCAGTGAGGTAGCCTATAATACGTCGACAGTATGGGTCAGCCAGCTGTCGAGAAGAAAAATCGTGCGGGTCGTCCAAAGGCAGCTGGTCCATAGAGGCGAGAGAGGAAACCGCCGTAGACGTGGTCTCCGAGGGCGTGTTGTGCAAAGTGATTGCGGAAACGCTGAGGGGAGCCGCTGGTAGTGGGCAGCGAGAGAGAGCATCAGCGTCGCTATGCTTTCTGCCACACTTGTATACGATGTCAAAATCATACTCTTGTAGGCGTAGAATCCAGCGGCCGAGGCGTCCCGACAAGTTCTTGAGTGTCGAAAGCCAACATAAAGCATGGTGGTCGGTCACGATGGTGAAATGGCGGCCATGAAGATAGGGACGAAATTTCTGCACTGACCAAACGATGGCGAGGCACTCCTTCTCGGTGATCGTGTAGTTCCTCTCGGCTGCGGAGAGGACGCGGCTAGCGTACGCAACGACTCGCTCTCGCGAAGAGTTGTCGCACTGGAGGAGCACGGCTCCTAAACCGTGGCCGCTAGCGTCTGTATGGAGGAAGGTCGGTGCACCATCGTGAAAGTGAGAAAGTACAGGATCGGTCGTGAGGGCACTCTTCAATTTGTCGAAAGCTGATTCACATTCCTGAGACCACTGAAAGGGCGTACCAGAAGCAAGTAGCTTATGTAGTGGTGCGGCTATGAAGGCATTGATTGATATGTGGGGTTTAACGTCCCAAAACCACTATATGATTATGAGAGACGCCGTAGTGGAGGGCTCCGGAAATTTAGACCACCTGGGGTTCTTTAACGTGCACCCAAATCTGAGCACACGGGCCTACAACATTTCCGCCTCCATCGGAAATGCAGCCGCCGCAGCCGGGATTCGAACCCGCGCCCTGCGGGTCAGCAGCCGAGTACCTTAGCCACTAGACCACCGCGGCGGGGCATTTGGAACTGTGAGCAGGAACCGCGGCTATGGAGGCAAAGTTTTGTATGAATCGCCGAAAGTAAGAGGCGAGACCAAGGAAACTTCGCAAATATTTCGGCTTGTCAGGGCGAGGGAAGTGAAGCACCGCAGCAGTTTTCTTAGGGTCTGGACGAATTCCGTCCTTGCTCACAACATGACCGAGGACCTTGATAGATCTGCTGGCGAAATGACACTTCTTGGTGTTAATTTGAAGACCAGCGCCCGCAAGGCAAGTCAGGACCTCGTCCAAGCGTTGCAGATGTTGAGGAAACGTCGATGAAAATACAACAATGTCATCGAGGTCACATAGGCAAGGCTTCCATTTCAGGCCACGCAGTACAGTGTCAATCAAGCACTCAAAAGTTGCGGGCGCATTGCATAGACCAAACGGCATAAGAATGAATTCGTATAGGCCGTCCGGGGTTGCAAACACAGTTTTTTCTTTGTCCTCTTCGTGCATGGGGATTTGCCAATAGGCGGAACGCAAGTCGAGGCTTGAAAAGAATTCAGCACCTTGTAAAGAATCGAGGGCGTCGTCGATACGTGGCATGGGGTATACGTCCTTCCTAGTGATCTTATTGAGTGCTCGGTAATCGACGCAAAATCGTACGGAACCGTCTTTTTTACGCACCAGAACCACTGGAGACGACCAAGGACTGGTTGAGGGTCGGATTATCTGCCGTTGCAGCATATCGTCTACGTTTTCCTCAATGATTTTTCGTTCGGCTAGGGGGACGCGGTACGGACGACGATGCACAATGGATGTTGCGTCGGTCTGAATACGATGTGCTGTAGCAGTTGTCTGACCCAGGCTGGATGAATGAACGTCAAAAGAGTTTGCATGCTTTTGCAACAAATCAAGCAGCTGCTGCTTCTGCGAGTCTGTCAAGTCCTTGTTGATGGCTGCTGTAAAGGCCGAGGAAGCAGCATGATCTCCAGGATGGCCTTTAGAGGATGCAGGGGAAAGAGGCACGACGCACACAGGCTCCAGATCGGCAACGCAGGCGACAGTAGTGCCCCGCGGCAGTAAAATTTTATCTGGTGTGGTGTTCGTAGCAGCGAGGACAGCTGATCCATCGTTGAAGCGAGCCACACCTGATTCGAGAGCTATGCCTTTATTAAGGCAACGGGGTGATGGAGTGACCAAAATGTCACCAGAGTCGACGTCGCTGGACAAAACTGTGACTAATTGATGTTCGTTCGGGGGTAACTCGATATCTACAGCAGCGATGAGTCGAGGTGGCCTGTAGGTTTTGTCACTAAGCAACTGGTCTGTGTCAGTAAGATGCGCGACACGTTGTGCACAACAAATAGCCGCGGAAGCAGACGAAAGAAAGTCCCAGCCGAAAATGAATTCGTGGGAGCACGGGGATAGCACAGCGAATTGTATGTGATGAAGAATGTCGTCGATGAGCACACGGGCAGTACAGAGAGCGGAAGGGCAAATCATCGTTCCCTGGGCTGTAACCAGTGTTGTTCCATCATAAGGCGCCGTGACTTTTCGAAGACGGGTACACAAATCAGCACGAAATATAGAAAACCCAGCCCCAGTGTCCACCAAAGCATCAACGTCCACTCCCTCAACTGAGACTGCAATCATATTGTAAGGGCGCGCTGGATGCATTGGAGTACTGTGTAGGAATGCAGTTTGTCCTCCAAAAACTGCATTGCTTAGTTTTCCGGACGCCGATCAGAAGCGAGGGAAGCAGGCTGAAGAGGAGAAGAGGAGCGACGGTAGGGTGATGGTGAACGGCGTCTGGTTGATCGAAGACTACTGCGCAGTTCACCGGATGCTGGCGGAGATGGAGACCGACGCGGCGGTGACGAATAACGACGGCCCTGGTACAAGGCTCCTGCGATAGAGTCTCGTTCGCGTATGTTGTACCCTCGGCGCTCATCTTGCTGGCGCTTGCGGCAAAAGCGTGAAATGTGACCACTATAGCCGCAATAATAGAACGTAGGGCGAGTCGATCGATAAGGAGGGTGGTAGCTTGTATTAGATGCACCAGGAGAGAGAGCAGTGAGAGGGACAGATGATGGCTCAGGCGGTGGTGATGCAAAGCTTGTGGGAAAGCTTCTGGGAGGTGCGGCAGCAACCGACGTGTACGTTCGTGGTGGCGACGTCGAGCTGACGGTGCCTGATGGTGCGGCGACGGCATGCGAGAACGATGGGAGAGTACGATCGACAGTGGGCTGCAGGTGGGCCATATGGGTCATGGACGTAAGCTCCTCCCTGATGACATCCCGCAATGACGTTGAAGAAGGCTGAATGGTACATACTGAAGGTAGTGTGAATCCCATTGATTCTAATTCTTCGCGTATTATGACCCTTATCGTTTCTCGTAGGTTTGGATCAGTCGTAATACGGGCCGCGTCACTGTCCGGTTGTAGGCGCATCGAATCAAGTTCTTCGAGGCGCTGACAGGTTGTCGCAACGTCAGCAACGGTAGCCGAATTCTGGATTGCAAGGGCATTGAATGCGACGGGTCCAATCCCCTTAAGAAGCTGGCGTACCTTGTCTGACTCTGTCATTGGGGTGTCAACCCGGCGGCAAAGTGAAAGGACATCCTCGATGTAGGATGTATACGACTACCTGATGTGCTGTTTCCGAGTCGCAAGAGCTTTCTTTGTGAGAGTTGAACGAGCAGCCGGTGTGCCAAAGACATGGCGAAGCTGATCTTTGAAGGCTGACCAGTCGGGGATGTCGATGAAGTGGTTGAGGAACCACGTCTTCGCGACACCCGTGAGGTAGAATGACACGTAAGCGAGTTTGTTGGTGTTATCCCACCGGTTACCAGCGCCGACGCGTTCGAAATCGTCCAGCCATTCCTCCACCTCTTCCCCGCGCATACCAGCGAAGGGATGGGGCTCACGCTGGAGGCTGTTAACGACGTGAAAAGGCGCGGCACGCGGTGGCGGAGTGGAAACGGCTGCAGCACCGACCTCTTCTTGGTGCGACATATTTCCGGACACCTGGGCCAAGCGGCGACCTGAACGTAGCTCCAGGGGGTAGATGGTCGAGAGGATGACGGGGGATCCAACAGCGCCTCCACCACGTAAGAAGTCCTGGTTTGGAAGACCTTTATTAGGCCGAAGAACCGGCAGCCAACAGCTGAGATGAACGGACCAAGATGATGATTGATGCTACGTGACAACGATGAGGATGCATGAACAACACATGATAATGATGATAATGTACAGATGAAGAGGATTGGTATACTAATGCCCACAATATATATATATATATATATATATATATATATATATATATATATATATATATCGAGCGTAGCTGTACACGATGCGTTCCATTGTCTATTCACTTCCGTGGGAGTCATATGTACAAGAGTCCGCCGTGCCAGCGCGAGACAAGTACGTCTTTGTGAATGCAACACCTATTCAAAGGCGGCATAAGAGAGCCGCATCAGAGCGAGAAATACCCGATGGTAGCTATATCTTCAGCGAAGGGTTACGTTTACTTAGCTAACATTTGCGAGAGCTCATTGGATTGGATTGGATTGAATAAAATTTTATAATATATATATAAATAAAAATATATAAAATATATAAAGTAAGACCAAATTGTGCGTGTGAAATTTCTAACCAAACATGAAACCAAGATCACCTGTTATTCATCAAATAATGTATATAAATATACTGCTACAGTCGAATGAGTAGCATTGCTTGAGCGTGACGCAACGTGTGCACGAGGCACATGCAGAAGAAGTGAACGATCCGATGCTAGGTCGCCATAGTTTCTTTTTTAAGCTGATGATTCTTCGGAAATGCCCCAGTAATCAACCGGTAAAATGCCATCTACGTCGAGGAAAGCTGCCGAACACAATGAATCGAGCAACACTGAGATGAACAAGCCGACTGCCGCCGTCGACGCAAGTGCCGCATCTTTATTTGCAGCAGAGAAACCCGAAGCTGCCTCCACACATTCAGATTCGGAGAAGGCTGTCGCTGCCAGAGTGAGCAACGCTGAGGTACAGCCTCAAAATCACAGAAGGACGTCGGTGGTGAACCCACAGCCATGTCCTCCTTCCGTGATGCCTTCACCGCTAGTGGCAGCCTCTGCCTCCGATGCTCGGACGTCCCTGGCGATAGCTCAAGACGTCCCGGTGAGTAAGCCTCGCGTACAGGTTACTGCTGTCTAGATTACGTGAACAGCATTCGTTCATTTCGCATAAATATTTACACCACTAGGTCGTCCTAAATTGGGAGGCCCTTAAGCTTTGCTTTAAGAGTTAAACACGATAGTGATATTTTGCTCCTAGTGCGTACTTCAAACACTCTGTGAATGAAATCTTTGCAAACTTGCTGTGCACCCACTACGTGGCATTAAGGGTGCAGTAGTGTGTTTTTGTAGAGAGTGACTGGCTTTGAACGATGAAGCCCTTATGATGACGCCAAATGGAAATGTACGCTTGTATCACGCCTTATTACGGCATTATTTCACGTTGTAATGTGAAGCATGTATACGGGACACCTGTGTTTGTAAAGCATGAAAGTTACATTCACTGCATTCCCAACGAGAGGAAGCTATTTTAACTGCGTTTATAAGCAGAGGCGCAGCTATGGCAGAAAATCTACTTGCCACGCAAACGACCCGGGCTAGATCCCCTACTCATACCAAGAATTTTTTATCTTATTTGCATCTCTCTTAATACTTCGCTCACAATCAACGACACTGACACTGACGCTGGTGCCGGAATTTCTGCGAGACGAACTCTTTAACGATATCGCGTCAAAATGACCCACAAGTCACCATCTATGAAGAACTGCTTGAAAGGATATTGCGCATGAAATATCTCTGCTTGCACCGATAGTTATGAATGATTTCGTAATCCATCTCTTTCAATTTCCTGTGCGGCCTTATGCAGTTTTGGTAGGGCTTTGATACGGGGCCAGGGCAACCGGTATTGCCAAAAGCAATGCTTGGGAGATACAGAGACATTCGCAATTTTTCCGCGAGGTGAAGGACGCATGTGCAGGGCTTCGTAAAAAAAAGGTGGATTTAAACCATTCTGTGGGAATCGCTAACAAAAGGTATTGTTAGGTCTTGCTAAGACTTGCTTGCTCTCGTGATGTCTCCCCTGGTATGGCAGCGTCCCATATGTTCTAGCAAAACCAGGCGGAGTTCCCAAAAATTTCCCTATATGTCGGTATATCTCCCCAAGTCTCGCGAATTCTTCCACGGTTGCTGGCTTGTTTAAAAAAATACTAGCGATGACACTCGATTCATTAAAAATAGCGAGACGTCGGCGTGCACATAGCGCCTTAACAGAAGCGTGTTGTCCCACAAATTAAGCAGTCATTATGCAGAGCATTACAACAGTCCTCGCTGTCGCACAGCGCTACGTAGGTCCTGATTTCAGCCTGAATCTCAGTCAATTCTGTTATTGCTTTTTTTACCTTTCACACATTTATGATGGAAACATTCACTGTGCAGGCAAAGCTGGCGGATACCGCTCTCAAGCAGGACGCATCACCCCGCATTGCGCTTTCGAAGAGAACGCCAGCCGCCGATCTTCCTTCTAAGGCAGATCATCTCGGAGATGTGCCTTCGACAGGTTCCGATAGCCCCGCAATCACTGGATCCACGATTTCTCCAGGGAAACCAGGCTCAATGGTGTCCGGGTCGTCAAAAGTAGCCGACATGTACAAGACCCTTGAGACGCTGACGGCCTTTGGGGAGAAGCAGCGCACGAGGCAGGACTCGACAAGAGCCTCCAACACGACCTTCAACATTCGCCTGGAGTTATCATCTATCACTGTGAGTAAAGCGAAGATGGTTTGCCACGTCGAGTGAATTCATGCACCCATCTTCCCGCATCACTGCAGAGAATGCGGCACAGGTACTGCCGCTGCGCCGTTGTAGGCACTGATTATCTATAAAACCCGTTCTGACACCTTGCTAGCGCCTATTCATTGCCCTTATATATTAGCGACATTACCTCGTGTAAAGATATAGATCTCGGTGGTTTGAAGGCAAGGAGGGTGTCAATGAATGTAAATAAGGTGCA
Source organism: Rhipicephalus annulatus (assembly GCA_013436015.1). Lineage (NCBI taxonomy): Eukaryota > Metazoa > Arthropoda > Arachnida > Ixodida > Ixodidae > Rhipicephalus > Rhipicephalus annulatus. The sequence goes on along the minus strand of WOVY01011902.1, from coordinate 90,966 downwards.
TATAACTTGAATGAGGAAGAGAACATGTCTAACACGGGCTGGGCAACCTTTCGATAGCGGCACCTATCCTTAATTGTCATCATTTGTGGATTAGTTTCTTGTGGGTTAGTTTTATGGATTTATCCACGGGTTCTTTGGTACCGACGTCACGTTCTCAGTTATCCTCGGCACTTATGTCTATGTAGGAGAAAAACTGGAGAGTACAACAGAAGGGGGAGGGGGTCAAAAGTTCCCAGGCCACGCTGCCACAGAAATACATGAGATAGTGGCCTAGAAACTTTCGACGAGCTCTGTACAATACCGTTCCCTCTCCACATTATAAATTGCATATGGATATTTTCACCCAAGACTCCCCGGGCACCACCATAGTTCTCTCTGGGCTGTTTTTAGTACGCGTGACTCCCCCAAAAAATGCACTGCCAAGGTTGTGACGTCAGCTTTTTTTACTCTCGTACAACAGCCCAGAAAGGGTTAAGGCCTCCTCTCCATAAAAAGGTCCATAGCGAGTACCACCAGCGTTGAAGGGAAACATGACGTTACCATTTAACTAGCATAAACTTAAACAACCATGTAAGACACCCTTGGCGAAGTATGTCCATCCATTGAAACATCGGCCAGTATCTGGGGCCCCTTCTTCTGTTCATTCAATCAGTCTGCTAGAGACTGTGAGCCCTTTTTTCGCAATTATTGTTTGTTGATAACAGCCTATGCTGGTGGTATGACTCATGCGTTCAAACAGCTTTACTTTATTTTATTTCAATTAATACTAACTAAGCAGGTAATGCGACGACGTGATACAACAAAGCATTGAATACGTCCTATGGTCACTTAACAAAGGAGAACTCCTACAAGCAGAACCCACGCTTATAGGTATCTGACGACAGACGCTAAAACAGCATCTGTAGCAAAAAAAGACAGTTGAAACTAGTTTCTGTAAGTTCAAATAAGTCAAGCGCTAATGGCGATATGATGGCAGAAACGAGACGCATGGCCGTAATACCACATGTTCCCCAGCCGTCGCATAATCTCAAGAATGTGGCATGACGACAATATTATATTAAGATAGTGTTTTCAGTCCTTAATAGGCTCAGGAAACTGCCACAATTCAATATCGGGCTACAAAAGATTAGTTCACAGAAATTGTTCAGATCAATTTTGTTGGTTTAAAGACGTTTGTGATTTATAGGGTTCCGTTCTCGTCTGGCAATTTCAGCCAAACCAGCAGGTTCGTGAATGTTCGATTAGAGAACACCATTGCAAATCAATGATGGGCCACCTGAAGAGTTTCTCGCTCTATTTTGCGTGCCTGCCGACCTTTGTATCACAACAGAGTCAGTGTTGGTAAATTGACCATCAAGAAACCATCCGTATGGCCCTTAAAGCGCGAGACAGACGTGCGATTTTCTCTGCGATTCGGCGTGTGGTGCGACGATGCGACTGCCGGAGTGGCGACGTTTCGTGACGTATCCTCGCGTCGCACCGCCGCAGAGCCGGTGCGGCGAGCATCAAACCCGCCAGATATTTTCGTCGCAGCATCGCACCGCCGCATGGCAGCAGCCAATCACAGCCGAGCATACGAGCAACGTCACAATGCTAGTGGTGTCATCTCCCTGTCGCGGCTCCCACCACCCGTGGTCCAAGGCTCCAGGCGAGTCGATGGAGCGGTGCGAACGTGGATTTGCTGACATCGCTGACTGCGGCGGCGTGACAAACAACGAGTACATTTCCCTGGTGACGTGACATTACTCCGGATTGAATAAAGTGATGCTTGAAGTGTGCCTTTTCTGCACGACAACGCCCGTTTAGAAACCGCTAGCGAGATCGGAGATCGTGAGCAGTGATGCAAGGTCATTTCGCAGGTAAATACAGCTACCGGCGTCTGTGCTGGCTCGCTTCGCTTCCACCTTTCCTCTTCCCAGACAACACAAACACAACCTCAGGACATCCTCAGTATGCCTCCATGAGGACAATATGACGCCCTCAAAATGTCCTCTTATGGTACTAGAAAGGCACTAATCCCGTCCCCTTGTCCATACACAAGACAACCTCAGCACATCCTCAAAACAACGATGCAGGACTTTTTCAGTATCTTTTCAGAACAACGATAGCGTGGCCGTTTCGGTACTGTGGGAATTGATACTACTTAGGATTCACTTCTTTTCATGACATTTTCATACATGAAAAGAAAAACACCAGCGAGGCCTCGAGTATATATACTGTATCGATCAACAGAGAGGTGACAGTGCTTGAGTATTAGAGTAAAACAAACAGAGCTTGTTGAATGAAATTTTCTTATTTAACAGTAGTTAATCACAATAGGCAGCTTTGTCAGGCATTCGAGTCCGCGTATAGTCTGAAAAAAAGAAAAGCAGTATCAAGGCAGTCAACACAGCTCAATCAACTACGTTTGTAATCTTCTTCGAAAGTTTGACACGGTGTCCTCATCGCCACGTGTATCGCGCCCAATGCACTCGCTAGTGCTAGAGGCTCCGCATGACAGCTTATCAGTACACTCGACACGGGCGTTCACTTGACTTGCCCGAGGTCGGGCCATGTGTCAGATGCAGAAGTCGATCCTTTTACGTTGGGACCAGGTTGCTTCGAAGCCCACTTGATCGCGATTGGCTGTTCTTTCAGGCTGCTTCGAACCACAACTCACCGCGGTCGGCTGGTGACAATGCATCCATGATCAGTCTGAACGTTGAGCAGCCCATTGCACCCATCTACACGGTAATTTACCTACCGTCATCACCTACGACTTACACTCACACATATCTCACTTTTAACCATGCACACAAACAATAAGGACATAAACCTTCACTAGTTCACTGCACTTTTCCTGACAAGACTTCCGCGGCCATTTTGACAGTCAGTTGGCTTGGAATGGCTTGGCTACTTGACTATCTAGAATGGTGCCGCATAGTCAATGGTTGCCAGCTGCTAGTTTGTTACTACGCGCTACAGCGACGTATAATGACTAATTTAGGGCTGTGACATTTAAGAACACACCGTTTCAAATGGACATTTCGCAATACCAGGTTCGATACCTAAATCAATTGATTACGTGCGTCTCATTTAGCGCGACGGTTAATTTGAAAATTTTCTGCAAAAAAAACACGAGGCAAAAATATGCAATAAGTTTATGACTGTAAGAAACAAACTGGTGGAGAAAGTTTTCATGTATGGAATGCATCTGCCTGGTGTGCAAAAGTCTTCAGGAATTATATCTAAGTGCTCAGTGCAATACTTTTGTCATCCCCAAAAGATCTTTAACAGGACCTTTTCTGGACCAATTGTTGTCCTAAGAAAGCACTCGAAAAGACGTTTCTGGGGCAAACCAGATTGTGTCGTCCTCAGTAAGTACTAAGGCCAATGATAACTGTGCGAGGACGATTGTACCATTTGAGGACGACCTCAGGACGTCGAGTGTTGTCTGGGTTCACATCGATGGCATCGATAAAGTAATAACGTATGCTAACGCATTAAATACGAGCGCAATGCTCGATAGTGTTGTCAAAAACAAGCACTCGATGACGAGCTCGCGTGTGAACGGCGTAGGCGACGGCCGGTGCCCGCGATGCTACACCTACCTGTCGGAGTCGTGAATAATCAGCTGTTGCCATGGTTACGACGTGCTTGTCGTTCACGAATGTGATTTATTAATTATTTTTATGGAACGAAGCGTGGCTGTGCAATGTTGTTTGTTTTGAGCCTCATTACGAGGATACCAAGTCGTTCGACCCTGCATGCCGTGGCGCCGTATGGGGGCGGAGCCTGCCGCTGATAGCTCCTTCACCCTCGTGTGTCCCGAAACGTCGCATGCGGCACGCCGCACCATGCGACGCTGCACGCCGCATCGCACAAAAAATCGCACGTCTGTCTCGCGCTTAAAACAGAACTTCCAGACGCACCTGGTTTGTTTATTCGGAAGTCGTGCATATCATTGTCACCTAAACAGCGGGGTTTCTTGCGTTAGTGGTGATATAAGATATTATGCTTGCCATAATTTCCCGTAAAATGACTTCTTAAAAAACCACGTGGTCAGCTACAGGGCGATCATGGTTTATAGCAGGTCAGCTTTGGAAAATCACCATGATGTCGCAAGTAGCGCTGTGTGGTGTCCTCATGTGCCTTCTGATGTACGTCTGCCATTTCACGCTGCATAAAAGCTGTTCGCCCATTGCAGAATGCGACTTTAAATCACCATTGGCAATGAACTGGACAATCGAAAGCGTATCATGTACAAGGCATTCTTCACTCGGCATTCTGCACTCATCAGCATTAGAAGAAGAATATTCCAGGGATCTTGATGATGAGTAGTTTTTAGTGGCGCAAGGGCCAATTGATGGCCAAAGAGCGCCATTTCAATTGACTAAAGATATGAACAATGATATGGTGCGTGGCTCTAAAGGGGACTTAAAATTCCTCGCTCTAACGCGGGTTAAAACAAGAAAGTAATAAAATCATGACAGTGGCGTGACATATGTGTGGTGATAGCTGATGGCAAAATGTCATGATAATAAAACCATGGTGAATATATAGTCACCGCAGCCACGACCACTCTATAGAGGTCGCGCTACGAATGACCTCGAAATATCGGTTGAAAGCTTTGCACTTCTTTTAAAAACGTAAAAAGTGTTTTCAGTTTAAAAAGCGGATCCCTACCGATGAGCATCCCAGGGTGTAGAGGGAGCTGCTGTCGGTAGGGCAGTAAAAAGTGCTTTTTTCTTAGAGCATCTAGCTCATTGCACTGGACGAAATTGTGGAGAACCGTAAGGGGCTCTCCACATCTCTCACAAAATGGTGGATCACCGGTAGACAAAAGAAATGAATGTGTAGAATGTGTGTGTCCAGTTCTAAGCCTTGTTAGCATTACTTCCGTGTGTCGTGATTTTGATAGTGGCGGCCAATAACCTAGTTGCGGCTTAATAGCATGGAGTTTATTATCTGTTTGTTTATCCCACATGCTCTGCCAATACCCCCTGAGCTTTCGTTTTATAAAAGGTTTTAAGCCAAGTGCAGGGACTGGTGTTGATTCATTGGCAGTAGTGACATTGGCGCAAGCAGCCAGATTGTCGGCCAAAACGTTCCCTTGTATTTCACGGTGCCCTGGAACCAAGCAGACAACGACATGCTGTTTTGATGTGTAGAGTGTGCACAGAAGTGAGTAGAGTGACACCAGCACGGGGTTCTTGTGTTTTTTAGGAGTTTTCAGGGCTTTGACTACGTTTAGGGAATCTGTGTATATTACCGCCTTTTGTAATTTTAGCTGTTGTGTTTTACGACCGCCAGTATTGCGTAAGCTTCTCCTGTGAAAATGCTTGCATTAGGATGAAGAACGCCGGCCTCAGAAAAGGATTGGCCTATTGCTGCATATGACACAGAAGTGTTTGACTTTGACGCATCAGTAAAGAACTCAGGGCATGTGTATTTATGTTGTAGTTCTAAAAAGTATGTATGTATGTGTGCAAGTGGTGCATGCTTTGTGACATCAACAAAAGAAACATCACAGTCTATAAGCTGCCACTGCCACGGTGGCAGATATGTTGCAGGAGCCATCAAACTGGGTTCAAGAAGAGGCACACCTGTTCCTTCGGCCAGGCTCCTTACACGCAGTGCGTAGGGCTGCCTAAACGAAGGTCGGTTCTCGAACAAGCCAGAACAAGACAAATAATTAATTGTGAAATGGGAAGGATGTTTCTTGTCTGCCTTCACCTTCAAAAAGTACAAAAAGGACAGGGAACATCTTTGTAGGTGGAGCGACCATTCATTCGAATCCACGTACAGGCTCTCCACAGGGCTGGTGCGGAAAGCACCCGTAGAGAGGCGAATGCCTAGATGGTGGACAGGGTCGAGAATTTTCAAGGCTGATGGTGTTGCCGACTGATAGATTATAGCACCGTAATCTAATCGTGTGCGTATGAGGCTTTTATATAAGTTAATTAAACATTTACTGTCACTACCCCATGTAGTGTGTGACAACACTTTCAAAATGTTCATTGTTTTTAAGCACCTGTCCCTTAAATACTTGATGTGTAGGATGAAGGTTAGCTTAGTGTCTAATATGAGACCGAGAAACTTGTGCTCGGTCTTCGCTGGCGGAGGTTGACCATGCAGGTCAATGTCGGGGTCAGGATGGAGGCCCCTCTTTCGGCTGAACAAGGCACAAGTGCTCTTTTGCGCGTTGAGTAAAAAACCATTCTCGTTTGCCCATTGAGATACCTTGTTCAACCCTAGTTGAACTTGACGTTGGCACATTGAGATGTTGCACGATTTGTAACCAATCTGCACATCATCGACATATATGCAGTAAAAAATATTTCGTGGGAGAGACAGGTGCAAGGAATTCATTTTAACTATGAAAAGTGTACAGCTCAATACACCTCCTTGTGGCACTCTTGTTTCTTGGACAAATACTCGAGATAAGACAGTGCCAACTTGGACACGGAATGTACGGTTGGACAGGTAGCTTTCGATATCTCTCAGCATTCTACCCCGCACACCTAAATATGACAGGTCTCGCAATAAGCCGAAGCGCCATGCAGTGTCATATGCCTTTTCCATATCGAGAAACACAGAAAGAAAAAATTGCTTATGAACAAAAGCATCGCGAATTTGTGCCTCGATACGGACAAGGTGGTCAGTGGTGGACCGAGCCTCTCGAAACCCACACTGGTATGGGTCAAGTAGGCCACTAATTTCAAGGAATTGCATCAGGCGCCTGTTAATCATTTTTTCAAAGACTTTGCAAATACAGCTGGTTAATGCTATTGGCCTGTAGCTGGAAACTGAGGCCGGGTCCTTGCCTTGTTTTAGGATTGGGATAATGATAGCTTCCTTCCTGGCTGAGGGTAGCTCGCCAGAAGACCATATCGCATTATACAGAGAGAGGAGAGCTTTCTGGGTTTCAGTGGGCAGGTGTTTTAACATTTCATATGCCACACGGTCCGGGCCTGGGGCAGATTTATTGCAGCAGGCAAGTGAGGCCTGCAGTTCAGCCAAACAGAAGGGTTCGTTGTATGCCTCATGTGTTCTGGGCTTGCTCTCTAATCTCTGTTTTTCTATTGCGGTTTTGTATCGTCGGAACGCTTCACTATAGTGTGTTGAGCTGGAGACCTGTTCAAAGTGCGCTCCGAGAGTGTTTGCCTGGTCTTCCAAACTCTCCCCTTGTGTATTCACTAGAGGAAGCGAATGTGCTCCTCGTCCTGCCACCTTACCAACCATGCTCCAGACTCTCGACTCATCTGTGTATGAGTTAATGCCCAATACGAATTTGTGCCAACTTTCTCTTCTCGCCTGTCGGCGCGTCCTCCTTGCTTGCGACTTGACGTTCTTAAAGTTTACAAGATTTTCGGTTGTGGGCGAGTCTCTAAGCAACCTCCATGCCTTATTTTTTTTTCCGAGCATCACGGCACTCATTATTCCACCATGGTACTCGTCGTTTGCTTGATGGTCCTCATGTTTGGGGAATACATTTTGTTGCTGCATCAACCAAGAAAGCTGCAAAGTAGCATACAGCATCCTCTATGCTCAATGCCGCCATGTCAGTCCAAGATAATATAGTCATTTTTTGAAACTTTTCCCAATCAGCTTTGTCGGTGAGCCATTTGGGAACTTGTGCAGGACATGTATTTGTTATTGATGTGCTGATAACAATAGGAAAATGGTCACTACCATACGGATCATTAATGACTTCCCATTTAAGTAGAGGCAGGAGTGATGGGGATATTATGCTGAGGTCTATTGCTGAGTACGTATTGTTAGCGATGTTGTAATATGTTGGCTCTTTCCGATTGAGCAGGCATGCACCGGAAGAAAAAAGGAGCTGTTCAATCAGGTGGCCTCGAGCATCGCAGCGAGAGTCACCCCATAGATTGCTATGTGCATTGAAATCTCCAAGGAGGATATAAGGTTCTGAAAGTTGATCTATTAGGGACTGGAATTCACGTTTTTCAAGATGGTAGTGTGGAGGTATGTAGACAGAGCAGATGGTCACGAGTATGTTCAGGAGGACTACACGAGTAGCCACTGCTTCAAGAGATGTTTCGAGTGGTAGAGGAGTACATGCAATCCCTTTATTTACTATAATGGCCACACCACCAGATGACGTGACAGCTTCATTCCTGTCCTTTCGAAAAATGATATACTGGCGTAGAAAATTAGTGATCTTGGGTTTTAGGTGTGTTTCTTGTACACACAGCACTTTTGGTGACTGTTTATGTAAAAGTTCTTGAATATCGTCAAGGTTTCTCAGTATTCCTCTGACGTTCCACTGTAAAATTTGTGTCTTCATTTTTAATGTAGTAAAGTGCTGTGTGTACAGAAACGTTGCCTTAAGTTACAGGGCCTGTTGGGGCCCTGTAATACGTGTTTTCTCTTTTTTGCTTCGCTCCAAAGAGCTGCGCCTTTCCTTCGGCGTGTGGGGCGCCGGAGGAGTATGGCTTGCCTCCATCACCTCTTCTGAGGTGGTGGATGGTGCCTGCTTGGCAGGCACATTTATGGCAGTTTCGGACCTGACTGCACTTGCAGTGGTCCGGGGTCCAGCAGACTCTGTAGTCTGCTGGCCTTTTTGAACAGGAGGCGGAGCAGTACAGACTGCTCCAGCCGGAGGCGCTTCTGGCACAACCGCGGTCACACTTGGTGTGAATCTCGCGGGTGCCGAAAAACGTGGCACGGCGCCTAGACGCGCCACGTCGGCGAAGGAAGGTTCAAAATTATTGTGTGTACAAAAACGTTGACGTGCCTCTTGAAATGACAGGTTGAACTTTACCTTAAGTTCTAATATTTGTTTCTTTTTTTTTCCATGCAGGGCATGATCGGGAGTAGGCAGCGTGATCTCCTTCACAGTTAGCGCAACAGGCTTCTGAAGTGCAGTTTTCGTATACATGTTCACAAGATGCACACTTCACACACCTAGCGCGCCCTCTGCACGTTTGGGATCCGTGTTTGAAGCGCTGACACTTGAAATATCGGCGAGGATTCGGTATATAAGGTCTGACAGGAAGCTTGCAGTAACCAGTTTCAATAGAGTCGGGAAGGTTGCTTGTACCGAAGGTAACTATGATGTGCTTTGTTGGGATCTGTTTATTATCTCGCCTGATTATTATTATCTGTACTTTCACTACATTTTGTTCTTGCCAGCCTTCGAGCAATTCACTTTCAGAAAGCTCGAGGAGGTCATCATCAGATATGACACCACGCACTGTGTTCATCGACCTATGTGGGTCCACTGATATTGGGATGTTATCAAATGAAACGAGTTTTGTGAGCTTGTCGTACTGAGTCTTGTCGCGAACTTCTGGAAGGAGATCACCATTCCCCATCTTAGTTACTTTATAGCCAGGGCCAATTGCATCTGTGAGCGTTTTCGAGACAATAAATGGTGAAATAGAGCGAACTGTTTTCTTTTTATTTTGGCTGTGGATTACATGATACTTGGGGAAGGTCTGTTTAGCCTAAGCTGTGCAGTAAAGAAGCTGTCATCGGTGCGCCACCTTTTCAGGCGGCGATCAGGGAGTGCAGGAAAAGGGTTTTCCATAAGAAGCATTTTAAATTCGGCGGCGATGGTGGCCACCCACCACCGAGCCCAACAAGGGGACGCTACAAGGTTGAATAGCGAACACTTGGAGACGCCAGCCATGCATCGCCGCTATAACCGAATATAACTACACAAGGTTGGGTAACTACACAGGGTTAACCCTCGCCGCCAGGAAATTCGGAAGTAAACGGAAAAGAGAAGATGACAGGACAGATAAAAAGTGAGAGATAAAGACGAAGATGTAGGAAGAGAGAGATAGGAAAAGGCGACTGCCGATTGCCCCTGGGTGGGTCAGCCCAGGGGTGCCGTCTACGTGAAGCCGGGGCCAAAGGGGTGTGTTGCCTCTTCCGGGGGGCCTTAAAGGTCCAACCACCCAGCGTGAGCTCAACCCCCAGGATCCCCTTTTCCCCGGACACGGCAAAGCCACGCACGGCTAGGCGTGGGAGGGAGTAGAAACTCCCCCGTTAGCTCGGTTCCGTGGTGTCGCTACACACCAAACGCCTGCTTTCACAGGCGCCCCTGCGGGGTATTCCAGGGATCTCTCTCGTAATTTCTAAGGGTTAAGTTCACGCCGCGACTTAAGGATAGTAACCATTCGGACTTCATGATCACGCAGAAAATTACTGTTGATTCGGCTAAAATTTTTGCTTCAATTAAAATAGCTGTGATTTTAATCGTAATCTTACAGTACTCATTTTTATTGTCGGTGCAAGACTGTTTTTCCTAGTCATATGTGTTAGCGCGACAAGCGAATGACACATTAATCTCTTTGATATCATCATCACCTGTACATCTTCTTAATCTAAAAATATCATCACCAGCGTGATTCAGCTCGACCCTGGCTGAATAAACCGGTTCCTCACAAGTGGTGGACTGTGCTTTTCGTTCCGTCAAGTCCTCTCACCCGTTCTCGCTGGAGCTCCGCTCGGGTCGTCGCATAGAACCCCCTGCCATGGCGTCCCAAGAAAACCCTGACCCATCCAACGTCGCCGTCCTACTGCAGCCACCGCCACCCACTCCGCCCAACAACACTCGCCTGCGTGATCCACCTGTGTTTTCCGGTCTCCGAGGCGATGATGTCGAAGACTGGATCACGAACTACGACCTCGTCAGCGATTTGAACAGGTAGGACAATCCACAGAAGTTGCGCAGCGTCCCATTTTACTTGTCCGATGTTGCGAAATTTTGGTTCTGGAACCACCACCCGGATCTTCCCGACTGGGACACTTTCGAGCAGCAAATTCGTCAGGTATTTGGTGCCCCTGCAGTTCGCACTGAGACAGCAAAGAAGAAACTCGCCGAACGCACGCAGCTGCCGGGTGAATCTTACAGCTCTTATATTGAGGATGTCCTTGCGCTGTGCAAGCGCGTTAACACCGGCATGTCTCAGAACGACCAAATACGCCACATTATTAAAGGCATTAACTCCGTCGCCTTTAACGCCCTTGCCCCGCAAAATCGGGCCACCACCCAGGACGTGATAACCACCTGTCAGCGACTTGACGAGCTTCAGTCTCTTCGCCTTTGCTACGATGCCACCGACGTTCGTTTGCCTGCACCCCTCGACTTGTGTGCGCTTATTCGCGACATCGTTCGTAAAGAGCTGCATGGGCGCTGCTCTTCCTGTGCTGCGGAAGTTACTTTCTCTTCTGAAAAAGATAGCTTGCGAGACCTGATTAAACAAGAGATCGCCTCCGCATCGCGTGCGACATGTTCAAACAGTACCTGCGTGCACCAGACGCGCACGTACGCCGAAGTTGCCGTGGTCTCTGCCGCACCCACCGTTTCTGTGCCTACAACAGCAGACCATACGCCTGTGACTTCATTATCACCGCCAGCGCGTGCACCACCTTACTACGCACCTCAGCGCCCACCTCGACCAATCTGTTGCTACTGCGGCTATCGAGGACATATCGCTCGGTTTTGTCGAAGGCGCCAACAAGACGAGCAACGCGGCTACGCTCCCGAAGAACATCGAAGCTTCCGTCCGACCATGAACTACCTACGACCACCCTTCCGATCGTCCTATTACCGTTCACCGTCCCCTACTTACCATACGGACATGCCTGGGAATTGCCGTACGTCTCGCCGCAGGTCACCTTCGCCAAGTCGCCATTCAGTGTCGCCTCTATGGTCCGCCTCCCATTCCACGAACGCCCACGCGGAAAACTTTCCAATGCAGTTTTAGGAGGGGAAACTGCATCCCTTGGACAGCTAACAATTCCTCCAGAGCGGCCATCGAATTTGATAGTAGTGTTTGTAGAAGGTGTACGTGTTGAGGCTCTTGTAGACACTAGCGCTGCGGTTTCGATTATTCGTGCTTATTTTTGTTCCCGCCTTTGAAAAGTCACCACACCTTATGGCGGCCCACCTCTACGTGCGGCGACCAACGCTCTCATTCGTCCACTTGCACAGTGTACCGTTCGTGTCTGCATAGAAGGCATTCGTCATCACATTGTTTTCGCGGTATTTCGTGAGTGCACCCACGCTCTCATTCTTGGGTGGGATTTCTTGTCTTCTGCGTCCGCTTTCATATCATGTCATCAGCGCCTCCTGCATCTAAATGCCACTGACTCTTCTTCGGTTGAATACGATGGACGCATCCGCCTTGTCACCAAGTCAGATTATGTACTTTGTCCATACATCGAAGAAATTATAAGTGTTAATTGCACCGACATTGTGGATGGCGACGTACTAATTCTCTCTTACGGTCATACTCTACGTAGGGGCATTGTAATCACACCAGGGCTTATTCGCTTCTTCGATGGGTCTACGTACCTAACCGCCATAAATCAAACGCCCGAGTGTGTACTGCTCCCCTGTGGCTCAACAGTATCTTGCGCGGTCGACAGTGAGCCTGTTGCGATTGTTACTCTTACGAACAACAACCACAACGATGTTCTGAAGTCACAATCACTGCCATTCAATGCCTCTGCCACACCTGTGTCCGCAACAATAAGCAATGACTTAACACCTGATCAAACTGAAGATTTCCTCGCCCTATTAAATAGACACCGTTCTCTATTAGACGTGAACCCGCCCGCCCTCAGCATGACTACTACCGCTACTCACAGCATCCAGACTGACGGCTCTCGTATTGTACATCGGCGTCCATATCGCGTGTCTCAGACAGAACATAAGATCAACGAGGAAAACGTCTCATACATGCTACGACGCAACATCACACGTCCTTCCTCGAGTCCCTGGTCATCCCCAGTTGTTCTCGTACAAAAGTAGGATGGGACAGTGCGTTTCTGCGTCGATTACCGTGCGCTAAACAAAATAACGCGCAAGGATGTTTATCCCCTCCCTCGGATCGACGATGCACTGGATTCATTACAGGGCGCAGAGTATTTTTCTAGCCTCGACCTTAGGTCAAGCTACTGGCAGATACCAATGTCGGAGTCTGATAAAGAGAAGACCGCCTTTTCAACGCCATATGGGTTGTACGAGTTCAATGTGATGCCTTTTGGACTCTGTACTGCGCCCGCCACCTTCGAACGCATGATAGATGGCGTATTGCGTGGTTTGAAATGGAAAACATGTCTGTGCTATCTCGATGACATAGTAGTGTTTTCATCCACGTTCTCGCAGCATCCACAACGTCTTGACGAAGTCCTCACATGCCTTGCGAAAGCCGGTCTACAGCTTAACACCAAGAAATGTACCTTTGCTAGCAAGACAATCAAGGTTCTCGGCCACCTTGTCAGCAAAGAAGGAATTCGGCCCGACCTGGAGAAGCTTGCCGCTGTTCTCGATTTTCCTCGTCCACTACGTCAAAAGAACTTGCGCAGCTTTCTTGTATTATCTTCTTACTTCCGGCGCTTCATACGTGATTTCGCGGAACTTGCGTCTCCGCTCCATCAACTCCTCGCAAAGAACGTCCCCTTCATTTGGTCCGAAGAGTGCGAAAGCGCTTTCACGGCATTGAAGCAAGCCCTCACGTCGGATCCGGTACTGTGCCACTTCGATTCCACTGCACCCACCATCCTTCACACCGACGCAAGTAGTCATGGTCTTGGTGCGGTACTCTTGCAGCGTGACAAAAACTCACGCGAACGCGTCGTTGCTTACGCAAGTCATGCTCTTACCGCTCCTGAAAAGAACTACACTATCACAGAGCAGGAGTGCCTTGCTGTTGTTTGGGCAGTGCAAAAATTCCAACCATATCTTCACGACCATCATTTTACCGTCGTGACCGACCATAACGCCCTATGCTGGCTTTCATCGCTGAAAAACTTAACGGGTCGCCTTGGTCGCGGGGCGCTTCGCTTGCAGGAGTATGATTTCGATGTCGCCTACAGATCTGGGAAGAAGCATCAAGATGCTGATGCTCTATCGCGCTGTCCTTTGCCCAGCAGAAGGAACTCACCATCGGTACTCCAAAACGACAGCACCTCTCAAATCGCAGCGCTAAGTTCATCACCTGCCACCCTATCCGTCCTTGTTTCACAACAACGTGTCGACCCATACTGCCGCACCATCGTTGACCGCTTGACCGGCTCTACTACTCCTCCAAACGCCAGACTCCGTCGACAACTCAAACAATTTAAGCTTGTCGACGATGCTTTATGTCACTACATTTGCCACACGATGGCAACAAGTGGGTACCCGTCATCCCACGTTCTCTGCAACGTGAAGTTCTGGAAGCCTTTCATGAGGATCCAACCGCCGCTCATCTAGGCTATCACAAGACTTACGACAAAATACGAAGTTGTTGTTTTTGGCCTGGCCTCTCTTCAGCCGTCGCTAAGTACGTCGCCTCCTGTGTCCATTGCCAACGGCGAAAAAACGACCGACAACTGCTCCGGCTGGCATAATGCAACCTCTTCCTTGTCCCGCCTCGCCTTTTGAAGTCGTTGGAATCGACTTGTATGGCCTTCTTCCTATATCATTCAATGAAAATTGCTGGATTGTCACGGCCGTCGACCACCTTACCCGCTACGCAGAAACAGCTTCTATACCATCTCGGACTGCCACCGAGATCGCCGATTTCTTTCTTCGCCGCATCTTTTTGCGTCATGGAGCTCCACGCATTTTCCTCAGTGATCGTGGCGAAGTCTTCCTATCTTCCGTTGTCGAGCAAGTTTTGCGTGCCTCGAAAACTGTTCACAAGACCACTTCTAGCTACCACCCGCAGACCAACGGATTGACTGAACGGTTTCATCGGACCCCATCGGACATTATCGCCATGTACATTCACCCCAACCACACAAACTGGGATGCAATTTTACCCTTCGTGACATTCGCCTATAATACGGCTGCTCAACGCACTACCGGCTTTCCTCCATTTTTTCTCGTCCATGGTCGCTCGCCGAGTTTCGCTCTGGATGTCTCTTTCCTTTCAGCCCCTGCACCCTCGACGGCTCCTTTCTCTGAAGAATTCCTATCTCGTCTCGCACACTGCCGTCACCAGGCCCGTGTTAACACCGGCCTCTCTCAAGACACTCGAAAATCTCGCTACGACTCGTCTCTCAGTGTTATGAGTTTTTCCCCTGGTGACGAAGTTCTTCTATGAACTCCACTACGCGTCCCCGGCCTATGCGACAAATTCATCAGTCGCTTCATTGGGCCGTACACGGTGGTCGAACAGACATCTCCTGTCAATTACCGCGTTTCTCCTCTTAGCGCTAGTCCTGATCATCGTTGCCGAGGAACAGAGATAGTGCACGTATCTCGTTTAAAGCCTTATGCGCGACACATTTCATAATACTGTCAAGCGACCAGGTGGCCGCTTTCACCGCGCGGGGGAATCAGTGTGAGCGCGACAAGCGAATGACTCTTTATTCTCTTTGATATCATCATCACCTGTACATCTTCTTCATCTAAAAACATCATCACCAGCGTAATTTAGCTCGAGACTGACTGAATAAACCGGTTCCTCATAATATTTATAAAAGTTATGCAATACACGTTTAAGAGAGTTCCGATTTAGGAACAGCACTAGAAACTTCGTTATCTTGCACCAAATAGTTGCTGAAATGAAACAATTTATTGTTGGCTCTCCGTCATTAGGATTTCTAAGTGTACATGCTGTACTTAACATTTTTGTCAATGTCGTAGTGGCTATCACGGTGACGAGGCTACCTTTAGTTATACACATTTACTGCCCCTGGCGCATAAGTTGTCTAGGTTTTGTTTAACTTTTGTCTCTCGGGCTACTTTTTGCGCGTTTTTACCTGGAAACCCTCATCTCAACAGGTAAGTACTAACCGATTGCTAAAATAGACGGCATCGATAATGCTAATGTGTATAACACGGTGCTAATCTTCTGGTAAAACTCGCAATGGACCGAACATGCAATTGTCGCTCACCATACGTTCACTAATCGCAGGATCGATACTTATCGAGCCCTGCTAGAAGGAGATTGAAGAGGCTGCTCGTGGTGTCGCTGTTGGCGATCACCCTTCTCACGATCGTCGCGGCCTGAGTTTTCCTGCTCTACCCCAAGCCGAAACGGCGTCTTCGATCGTATTGCGAAACGAAAGGCTGCGAGGCACATCGGTGAGACACAAGTTTGCCTTTAATACAAACCTTTAATACATTGGTTGTGGTTGCACACATAATGATGCAAAGTGCATGAAATGAAGGGAACGTATGAGAAGGATGCGTTAAGTTGTACATAAAGAAAAACTATAGCTTCAATATAGCAAGCATTATGTTGGGAACGAGAGTTGTGGTGACTACTGGCGTACTAAAAAAATTGCCCGCAGCTTCCTTCGGGGGAACACTGAGGAGGATGCGGAGCATATAATTGGTTAACGGGGTGTTAAAGTGCGACTTACTTGGGTCAATGGCTAAATTGGTTAACGTGGTTGTGAAATGGGGTGTTAAATTGCGACTTACTTAGGTCGATGGCTAAATTGGTTAACGTGGTTGTAGGAGGGGGTGTTAAATGAGTGAACACGTACACACGTATGCGAAAGGACGGCGCTGGTCGAAGGGACGTCGATCATTGTGTTTGTGGATTCGTTGGAATTCATTTCACCGCAACCTTGGACATCGACGCGCCGTACAAACCAACCGACGAGCGGCAACTGAGCGAGCGAGCGCCGACCTTGAGTATATATACAGCGCGACGGCGCATGCACTGTCAGCTGTTGAATGTTCTCGAAGGAGAAGCGCGCGCGCGGCACAGATGGCGACGGCGCGACGGCGCATGCGCTGTCAGCTGTCGAATGTTCTCGAAGGAGAAGCGCGCGCGGCACAGATGGTGGGCGACGGCGCGACGGCGCATGCGCGCGCGTCAGCTGTCGAATGTTCGAGAAGCGGTGCGGACGGCGCGGACAGCGCACTACAAGGCGCGAGTATAAGATGCTTCCGCATCTAAAAATGCCAGCATATCCACGAAGTTAACGATGATGAGTGGGGCGAAGACCATCCGTTCGTTCGTGTCCGTCCGTCCATCCGTCCATCCGTCCGTACGACGTCTACTACAGAGGAGGGAACGACGCGCACCCTATAAGGTCGACCCTGAAAAGGTTGTCGAAAAGCTGTATCCTCCGGCAAGGGATGCTAATTCACCTTCAAAGGCACTGTTGGAAGCATGAGTAGAATAGAAGGTTGGAAGCCTGAGTGCCTTAGAAAACAAAAAATAAGCGGTACCCGTCTTCACACAGCAACACCTTTACAGCATTTGCCTACGTGAAAAATCATACACACACACGCTGAAACCAGCATGCAGATTGCAAAATGGCAAGTAACGAAACGTGGCACTTAAAAATTGGTACAACACCAAATTTTCCGCGTTACAAATACTCCTATAAACCTAAAATTTTTCTTCCTACCGTCCGCTGTCTAATATTAAAAATGGCATTGGGGACCCTTAGATAGATTCAAATGTTTTTCGAGGGCACGAGAAAACCAACACTTTTCGGTTTTTTTTTTCAAAGATTACACAGTGGACTTCATGCTTGAATCACCGCGAAAGGTGTATTTGGAATTCGTTGTATAGTTGACACGAGGGCCGGCAATCGACACGTATTCGTCATGTTTATTACTTTGCCATTTATCTAGATTCACCTTCAGCAGCTGACAACCCAAAGATGTGTGTGTACGTTCTTGAGCATCGAAGACTCTGATTCATTGCTATGAAACGTGTGCGTGCCTTCCTCGTGGCATTGACATCGATGATCCCGTAGCATCGTGTTCAAAATGAACGATGAAATCAGATGCACACACTTAGAGGACGTTTATTACAGAACGCTCAGATAGCTCTGCCCTGGTGCCGTATGCGCCGCTTCAATTTAAACGCTTCCTGGCCTTCTTGTCCACAGGTATCAGATATCTCACCAACTGGACAAAAGCATCGAACCTTGTGACGACTTCAGCGCGTACGTCTGTGCACGCTGGAAGCCACGCAAGGAGTTTCAGCTCTCACGCTCACAGCTGTCTGACATGTTCCTGTCCTGGTTGTACTCCCGGAGACGCTCGCCAAAGGCGTGGTCAACTTCCCCGTGGGCAAGAAAGTGGCCGCTATTTTTGACAGCTGCATGACAGAGACAGGCTCGCACGTTCACGTCATGCGAGAATTTATGCGCGATTGTGGCATCCTTTGGCCCGATGATCCAGAGGAACCAGTTACGCCGGCGAAACCCCTCTTCGACCCCTCTTTCAACTGGAACGTCCACCTCTGGTTCACCTTGAGAATCATACCCGCCACTTCGGAAGAAAAGTCGAGGCGTGTCTTTTTTGCACCGAACTACCTTATGGCGCTGTGGAAGGCTGTAATCAACGAGATACCAAAAACATATTTTGAGAGCGTCTACGCTCAACTTTACGAATTTTTTTCAAGCAACAAGAGCAGTGAGCCCGACACGAAAGACGCGTCACGGACGCACGACGTGCTCACGTACATCTTCAACAAACTGTTGCCTTCGTGTCCCTGCGAGCCCCGCATTCAAGCATCGCTCAACTTGATGGAAATCGAAAACATGACCTCTTACTTCTTTGGCCGGCATACGATAAACTTGTTGAATGCTGTGACGAGAATCAATCCACCTGTCACTATGAATGAAACGGTGCTTATCAGCGATATTTTTCAGTTCCTGAGAATGAAAAACATAATCGACGAGGTCGACGACAACACTCTGCTGCGCCACCTGTGCTGGTTGTTTCTGCAAGGGTACGCTGCTGTGGCCTACCCCACGGCTGTTCTCCTCGTGCTCCATGGCAGCGAACACCGTGCAGAAGAGGAAAGGCCAGGATTTTGCGCTGGTCAGATTGAGCCAGGCTACAAGCTTCTCATTGCTGCCATGGCTACTGTAGCTCATTTCTCTGAAAACTAGCGGCGCAACATCGACCACCTTCTGGGTGATATCCTCCAGGTACGCGAACATTATTTATTTGTCGAGATGTTACATAGGATTGGCCAATCTATTATATTGCAAACTGCAGAACCCCTCAAATGGGCCCATATAAGAGGCAGGTAGACAGGACAATATGTCCTGCGATTAATGTTTGTTGTCGCGAACATATATTTATCCCCATGCTACGTGGTCTTATTCAGAAAAGTGTTAAAGTTTTATGCTATAAAATACCGATAAGCTTGACCTCGAGAGGCCTGCTGCGTAGATTCGAGCATGAAATGGCACCGAAAACGTCCAGTTAATAAAATTCTTCAACACGGGATCTCACTGAAGGAGACGTTTCGGCAGGTGATCTTGTCTTCTTAAATGCGTTAAGACAGCAACAGTACAAGACCTCTTGTAAAAACGTTGGCTCGAGTAACAGCCCTGTTTGAGGACTTCTAGTCTGTTGAAGCATTCATTATCTGCACTTCTCTTCTTTGAACATTCAGTAAGCAGGCGCAGTCAATTCAATCTCTTTCTTGAGCCTTCCAGGGTCCTTCTTTCCTTAAGAAATTATCGCTCTTCAAGTAGGAGGTCCATCGCATGCGTTGATTGCATAGGCGGACCTCGTCACAGCGGCAATATTCATCGTCAACTCTATAGCGAAAATGACATGGAATGTATTTTACGGGCTGTGTACTTTGTAGCGGAAGATTGTAGCATAGGCTGCGAAACACGAAGCTCATCACCATAATTACGTATATGCCTGCGAAAATAAATACCGCTGAGTTGCAACTCCATGGCCACTTGGTCTTTTTCGCTACATTGTGCCACAGCGTGCTAACACGGAGGACAGAAAGGGGTACAAACAACTGCGTCATTCTTTCCGATTCATGTTCACCATCATTGCACGTCATGCCCTTCACAAATTGCGCTAAATGTCGCTGTTTGAAAATCACACAAGGCTCTTCACGAAAATGGGAAATAATGTACGTTCTGACGTACCTGTTATAAACATGGCAAGTTCTGCGTAAGGCATTCTATTTCTATAATTTACGATTTATTGAAGAGCAAGGTAACCTTAGTTACAAGATGTTACGCCTGGTTCACAGTTTTATGTAAGAAAGGGTCATGTTCGTTCCAAGTAGGAACTGCGTATAGAAATACATTAAGTTTGAAGCACGAAGACAATGTGTCTAAATCTTGACCCAGGAAGTTGCCACAGTCTCTGAGCCACAGAAAAAAAGACGAATTGTTGTATTGAACTGTGGTTACTTTAGCGAGTGACAGTGTGCGTTTTCGTGCACCTGCAATTGACAGGTGCTCATAACCACAGTTAACAGAGTTGTCTCCTGTGTGAAGTCGTAAATACCGTCATTCCCCTTTACAGTGCCAGTGTTCTCTAAGCCTCTTTAGTCCTACACATCACGGCGTTAGGTCCTGTCGTATAGGTGCATTCGAATGCGTACTCGCTCTCCGAATCACCGAGTTAAGTTTCTTCGCTGCAAAGTCGTCTTGCTGGTGGCTCTTGGGGTCTGTATCACTTCTGCCTCATGCAATGCTTCCAGCTAGGTATTCGACACATACTTTAACTCTCTATATCGTCTTGTACTAGAATGCATGCATAAACTTCGCCACCATGAGATGCTTTTATCTTCATGTAGCTGGTAGTTTTTCAGTGCGATGGTAAAGGACGCCATAGGTAGGCCTAACTTGTGAATTCGGCTGCAACGAAAATAGAAAGATATGTGGGGTTTAACGTCCCAAAACCACCACATGATTATGAGAGAAGCCGTAGTGGAGGGCTCCGGAAATTTTCGACCACCTGGGGTTCTTTAACGTGCACCCAAATCTAAGCACACGGGACTACGACATTTTCGCCTCCATCGGAAATACAGCCGCCGCAGCCGGGATGCGAACCCGCGACCTGCGAGTCTGCAGTCGAGTACCTTAGCCACTAGATCACCGCGGCGGGGCAGCTGCCACGAAAATGTCATTCTTGAACAGGTTATATATAAATCAATGTATACTACTCAACTGCAAAGAAACATTGCAACAATATTGCGAATGAAGTTTTCTCACTATAAAGCTTTTTTCTCGCAATACTTTTTATGTGCTTGAACGTTTTTCGAGTAAAAAGCAGCGATCATGTCGTTTTCGAGAGCAGACAACACGTTTTGTTGATAAATAATTTTACAAAGCTCACACTGATGCAGAAAAATGTCAGCGACAAACACGATTACTACAGGGTAGTTGAGGGGGTTCTTATATTCCCCCAAATATTTTATCGCCTCGTCTTTCTCGGTGGTAAAGTACTCGCACGGAATCACATCGAGCATCAGTTGCTTCTTCAGTTGCGTTGCGACCATCAATTGCGACCATCAGTTGCGTAGCGCGCTCCATTCGCAAAGGTGCCCACTGCGGCGAGCTAAGCAAGCTTCGTGTTCTCTCCAACTTCAAGGCAAACTTTGCGTTCAAAATAGAATACGTATAACCCACCACAAAAGGGCCTGGTTGCACGTGCGTGCGCGTATGGCGCCATGTACTTCCACCGCTATAAGCTTGCCTTGAAGTTACAGAGTGCACAAAACTTCTTTCGATTGCTGCAGTGGCTGCTAACAGGTGGTAGAGGTAGAAGAAGTTCGCGAGACGCAACGAGCGGGGAGATGACCTTTGCTGCGTGCCATATCAATGATGGCTTGGACAACACGCTGGAGTGCTTCCGAGCTTTGCGTACCACCAGCGGCAAATGATGTGTAGATCATCGTTAAATTTGTATGCTGACACTTTATGACTGAGTCATCTAACGCCATGCTCTCCGAAGGTGTTGCAAGTTGGAATCCCCTGTTGCACGCTTCGGAAAATAGTTCGCTGCGTGATTTTTCTTTGTAGCTTTTATATACACATACATACATATACAGTACATGATGGCGACGTTGACGGTAACAACCAGTCCAGAGAGTCATTTCAATCGATGTCGCAATAAAAACAACCATATGTACCTTGGTACTCTGTATACCACTGTATCCAAGTGGAAAGCGGAGCGAGAATGAAGTCACAAAATGTTTAGAGTAAGAAAATCTATGCCTCATTTCGTTTTACGTGACCACTTTATTGTTAGTCGATACTTGGTTTATGGGTAGATTTTCTTTACGTGCAGCAGGGCTAGCTCTTAGAAATCGTCATAAGCTTTTATGCCCCTTGAACAAATCTGTTCCGTGCGAAATCCACGCCTCATAATCATTGCCCGTGCCAAACTTCGTTCTTCCGTCGCAGGTGGCCGTGGACAAAACTTGGACTTCTTCGTGGTTCGACAACGACACAAAGCAGGCCGCTGCGGGAAAACTCACAAACATGTCCACCGTGGTTTGGCCCCCGGAGAAGTTCCTCGACCCGGAGGTGCTCGATGGAGTATACAAAGATTTCCCCGACAACGCTTCTTCCTTTGCCGAGTACTGGATCGAGACGCGCCGCCGCCAGCGCCTGTTGTTCGGCTCCGAGTCGTCCACTGCAGAACAGCTGCTGGGCGACAACACCCATCCGCCATACGCAGAATACGTGCAATTGCTCAACCACCTGTCCCTTTCACTCGGAGCACTGGCACCGCCTCTGTACTATCCGGACGGCACCAATGCCATGTTGTACGGAGGTGTCTTGTATTTATACGCCCGGGCACTCATCACTGCCGATGGCAACGAGGGACTTACGGTGAGCAAGAACATCAAAAAGTGAAGCTGCAAATAGTTAAGCCATAAAAGGCACTTAGGAACGTCACTTACATTTCAAAATGTGGAAAAATTCTGGTGAAATGGTATAGGTGGGTTTAAAACATGCGGTTCATATGAAGCATGCCGAACTGTGCTCACAAATCTACTGCATCCCTTATTTCAGTACTTGCTTACATGTGTCCATATACGGAGTGGTAGCCGGTGTTGCTGGTAACCCAAGTGGTAAGCTGGCCAATAATATATCATAAATACCACACACGAATGTGGCAAGCATGCCAACTTCGAAGCCCTCTTAACGCAGTGCGAAGCTCTTTCAGATAACAGCGACGTACAGTTTTGTGCAAGTTGTTAATTCCTCATTATTCAGCGTTAAGCACAAAAATACCATACGCACAGAGCCTATCACTGTTTGTATGATCATTTCATCAAACAGTTTTCGCGTTTAAGCCATTGAAGTACTTGGAAAGCTTCAAAAATATTTATCCCATAAAACAATACGGTTTGCTACCCACGCAGTTTCATAGCATTGTGGGCTTATCTGCCGTTTTTAGTACTCGTGTGAACACAATGCGCTTCTAGCTTAAAATGTTTAAAATGCGTATTGTACCAAAATGTACCACTTCAGCCCATTTTCACTTGACCTAAGAGCTTAGCAGGGAACAGCATGCTTTCTTTCAATTGCAACAAACTACAAAGAACCATTTGCTTCACGCATGGGTAGTGAGTCCACAAGGTGAAGTAGTTGGTAGTGCTTGCGCGGCGTGGCCAAGCGATTTCTGGTAGATGGCCGCTACACTGAAATGTAATGATTCGCAATTGGTACGCTTCTACGAAGGATATTTCAGCAGTGAAAGGCATTGATATTTTAGAGCGAGATATATTTACTCCACCGTCGTCCTCGGATAATGTTGTGGCTATCAAACTAAGCTAGTTCGGCTATGCGGAGTGGTCAAATTAGCACGTCCAGCAAGGTATGTGCTCTTTAGAGCCAAGTATTCACTGTAGACGGTTCAGAAACTGGTGTTCAGTCACACCTCTATCATTGCCACTCGGAGCTTCAACTTCAGAGGCACTTATGAAGCGCCCACCACGGAGCTCGGACGCGTGTTATGTATACTGGCCAGACGCTTCGACCAAATACAATACCTATGGCCACCTAGATAACTGTAGCACTAAGTACTACGATAACCACTCGTATTTCACAACATGTCGCAGAAACCTTAGGGAAGAATTTCTGTACATAACCCTTCATATTGAACACTGTGCGCTAAAAAGTTTTGAGGCAATGCGCTGGAGCATGACTTCGATTTTTCACCAAATTTAGGCGATGCGTCTATAAGTCGGCAAAACACGTGGAGGTCGCTCAGACTCGCACATGAATTGTATTTTACCGTTGGGAGTCACTCCGGACTTAGATTCATCAAACCTTTCCTCAACCGGACTCAGTTGGACTCAGAGTCACTAAAATATTTTTTTCCAGCCGGACTCACTCGGCATCAGGCTCAGGAAATTTTTTCCCAGCCAGACACGTTCAGTCTCACCCTCAGTTTGCTTTGCACCTAAAGGAGCCTGAATTAATCAACTCATGAGTTTGCCGACCTATGGATAGATAAAAAAATTACGTTTCATCTATGTGCTGACAACAAAAAAGTAAGCAATAGTGAAAACCATACCGTTTTCTTGTTCCATAACCCACATATATAACATGAGATTGATAGCGTAAAATGAAAACAACCAGTAAAACTATGGTACAAGAGATACACTCAAGCATCCATTTTACCCATGTATTTTCAGGCGTTCACATATTTAAGATGCATGGAAATGTCTTGCATTCGCAGCAGGCCACATTTCATTTCTTGACTGCAGTGCTAAAATATAGAGGTGGCTATAGCACGAACATTAGCCTCCACACAAGCCGGAGTCATAATTAGTCAATCTTGAACCACTATTGAAAATTACGCTAAGGGCGGAATCTTGTCACAAGCACGAAGAATCTAGGTAACTTCAAGGAGAGTTTGTTACTATTATTTTGGCGCCAGCTCAATCTTCCCCACCTGGCAACTAAATTGCGCACGACCTGGCTCAAGTAATGGCCGGCCAAACAGGCACAGCGCGAAACTCGGTGACGGGCAGAAACAGCACGCATGGTTAGTTATGAGGACATTACAAAACAGTGCAGACTTAGAAGGGCCCGCTTCCTCCCGGTACACATCTCGCTTCAGAGGCAACAAACAACAATCTCGCTAAGCAAGCAGCAGGCGATGGCATGGCTCCTTTTACAGGTATTAATACGCTCACGAATCCGGTTGCTTACCACTACTTTTACTCGAAGCTATTCCAAGATCTGTGTAGCTTTTGTCAGCAAAGGGTGGACCTATATCATATAATTGTGGGCTTGTGACACAGCGACAGTGCAAAACAGAAAATTCATTAACGCAGAACAATGGAAGATCGCTCTAACAGGCCCAGACTCTCAAGTGCAACTCCAAGTTCATCGGTCAACCGAAGATGCCACCACAGCGTAAGGACTTCTGGCTGCCATTCATTAGCGCAGAACAATGGGAGATCGCTCTAACAGGCCCAGACTATCAAGTGCAACTTCAAGTCCATCGGCCAGCCGAAGATGCCACCATAGCATAAGGACTTCTGGCTGCCACCTATATAGACGGAGGCCTCTCAGTCTGGCTGTTTTCAAAAGTTATTTTCCTCTCTCAAGCGCAAGTCCTTTACATTAACCAATAAAATAATGATTTATGGTTAGAGCTATTATACGGATTTTCTCGAATGAAGCGGAAGTCCATTTGCGTTTTCTCAGGTCAACGCGGAAGCTGAGGTCACCTCGAGTTGGTTGAGCAGGGAAGTCCAAAAAGCATTCAACCAACGTGCACTTCATTGTCTGCCTGGTGGCGTCAGCATATTTCCCGAAGTTCCGGCGATGGAAGTGGCGTACGAGGCCTTCAAGCGACGCATCGACAAGAACAGTACCCAGCTATCAGAAGTGAGTGGCATGCAATATAGATGCAAACTGTGCAAGGTGAACATACTACACCAAGTACCTTGCGAAACCAATGTGTCGACCATTTTTTGGGTATTTAGTTGTTTATCATGATATCTTCATATATTAGGCGAGTTTTACTCCAACGTAACATAGAAAATCGCACTGCAGGTCCTGGTGATATCGCGTGAAACCATGGGCGAGATGTGCAAAGACCCATCAATATGTCAATTCCAATTCTTTCAAAATTTAACATACATATATGGTGCAATTACTTCGTAGTTTTCAGCCAAAAAAATTGGAGTCAGAAACCTATGTAACACAATTTTGTTTCTCTGTTGTAATATCTCAGCACATATAGCCTATTCGCTGCTCTATAGATCTATCACAAAGACGCTGTATTGTACACGTTAGCGAACATGCATTTGCTGTCAAATATGCTAACATTGAGTTAATTGCAGGACCATAATAAAGTGTGTTCTTTATTTCTTTGGTTTGTCTGAAGAACACATTTATTACCGTATTAGCGCTAAAGAGTTCGTTTCGCAGAAATATTGGTGTCGGCATTGTTGACCTCGAGCGAGAAAGTAGCGCTTTCCGTGAGCGAAAAATCGAGGGAGATGCACAAATGAAAAAAAAAACATCGAGAGTGTCCATATATTTGCTATTGGAATAGAAAGCATTTGTCAGTATTTGCTGTGTTGTGTAAAATTTTTTCCTAAAACCACGAAAAGTGCGGAAGTAATGGCGCTTCGACTGCGCCCAAGTCCGCAATTGCACATCACGATGATAAAACTTACCCATTCACGAAACTTAAGAACACTGTTGTTTCTTTTAAGTGTAGAAAACTTAAGGGGTCCATAGTGACATTTATATCGCTGCTTGGGGCCATGCCTCACTTAAGACAGCATCACTAACGTGAAATCTGTGGAGATTCAAAGCGCGCAGTGATGGGCCGTTGTTTTCCTATGGAACTTGTCAATCGCTGCTATATAAGGGCAATGAGAGACAGAAGACGGAGCTTGTTTCAGCTATATACAAATGTACATTATCATTTATAACCAGCAAGGCAATGACGCTTAGACACTTACAAATGAATTCACATCCAAATCTGGCCTTTTTTGCATAACATTTGCTCAGATTCTTAAATTAGCAGTTCATTCCGCCGTTCCGAGAAAGTAGCTTACTTGAAGCATATGCTTTGGCGATGTCCCTCATTACTGGGTAGTGATCAAGCCAACCCGGCCGAGTGGTGCTCCGCCATGAGAAACCCCAACAAGGGGAATCAGCTTTGGGCCGTCCATAGAGCCCACAATGCAGCGGTCAGGCTTAGCCTCTTTGTCCCTATGTGAGACAAGCCCATTAGCAACTGCGTTATATATATTCGCATCTCTCCTTGCAGGAAAAAGTTTCAGCTTATATCCAATCGTTCTTGTCTTTATGCTACTGGTCTTATCGAGGTTCCTGCGAACACAGAAGCCATGGCGCTCTTTCTTCCATCGACGCGGTTTGAATCGAGCACTACAGTAGACACGAGCTGTACAGCAGACGAAACAAGGTGACACCCTAAGGGGCTTAGCCCCTTATGCTGCGGGCTACGATTATACACAGAGACCCGCAGTTTACTTTTAGTAACACGCACGAAGCGAATCTGTATTGTGTGACAACGCACAAGACAATCTGCCACCGGCACTTGCTCAAGTTTGATTGCATGTCATATATTAAGGCTTGCCGGCACCGGTTGTGCAGTGCGAGCAGTGTTTTTTTTTTCAAACAAATATCTACACTGTTTCCCAGTCATTTCGCTTTTTATAGCGATGTGAACGAAGTCTGTTTTGTAATCCTCGTTGACGTGTCTATATCAAGAAAATGTTCCGTCGAAATGTAATGGATGTCCACCATCTGTGATAATTTTTTTAAACGCAAACTCGCTAGCAGACGTTGCATGTTCATCCGTCTGTCCGTCCGTGTGTGTCTGTCCATCTGTCCGCTCCTATCACACTAGAGCCCGCATTGGACCGACGGACGCTTCGACCCTCTCAACATCGTTCACTCCGTGGATATGCTGTTTACGCAGAATTGACAGACGACTGACCATGTGATGAATGCCCCGCCGTGGTGGTCTAGTGGCTAAGGTATTCGGCTGATGACCCACAGGTCGCGGGATCGAATCCTGGCTGTGGCGGCTGCATTTCCGATGGAGGTGGAAATGTTGTAGGCCCATGTGCTCACATTTGGGTGCAGGTTAAAGAACCCCAGGTGGCCGAAATTTCCGGAGCGCTCCACTACGGCATCCCTCATAATCATATGGTGGTTTTGGGACGTTACACTCCACAGATCAATCACCATGCGATGAATGTAAGCAGTTTCGCCCCTATGTACACTTCGGCTCGAGCCCGACGGCCGTCGGGAAAGGAAATGCCCGCTGAATCGAGAGACAGCGTCGACACTTCAAGATACGCCTCCCCCCTTCCCCCGAAACAGCTGCACGCGCGGGGCGACGACCATTTCAGATAAATCGCGACACAGTCCGTATCACTAATGTATGAAAGGCTGTGTGCCGGGAAGTGCAAAAAAGACGTGAAATTTCTGCGCGGCATTACTCTCCCCTCAAAAAAAAAGCAACGCCCTGATGCTAAGAAGACTGCTTGCACAAAACTAAAGACGAAACTAAACACTAATTGCACACGCGTGAAAAACAAAAAGGTAACAATAAGCGCAAATTTTGAACGTATTTTAGCATGATGGGGCTTTAGACGGACGACGTGCACCACTTGCAGTCGAGCGCGGCGTCCTTGTAATACGCTGATATCATCAGGAACCACTTCGCAGTACAGTTTACCGACATGACGGATGAACTTGTATGGGCCAAAGTAACGGCGCAAAAGTATTTGACTTACCCTGCTGCTGTGAATGGGCGTCGAAATTCACACTCTGTCGCCTTGCTTGAATGTCACTTCTTGTGTCGTTGGGCGTCGGTGTGCTGCTGGTGTTCTATGCGTAGCCGCGCAAGTTGCCGGGCTTCTGTTTGATTGATAGATATGTGGGGTTTAACGTCCCAAAACCACCATATGATTATGAGAGACGCCGTAGTGGAGGGCTCTGGAAATTTAGACCACCTGGGGTTCTTTAACGTGCACCCAATCTGAGCACACGGGCCTACAACATTTCCGCCTCCACCGGAAATGCAGCCGCCACAGGCGGGATTCGATCCCGCGACCTGCGGGTCAGCAGCCGAGTACCTTAGCCACTAGACCACTGCGACAGGGCTTGCCGGGTTTCTGTGCCCCAGAGGTAGGCGGCGAGGTTTAGGCTGTTATCGGTGACATTAGGGAGCATGGCGTCCAGAGTGGCGATGGCGTCCCTCCCATGGAGAAGCTTTAAAGGCGTCATAATGGTGGTCTCCTGCTGCATGGCGATGTTGTAGGTGAAGACCACGTAACATGAAATCAAGTCCCAAGTCTTGTGCTGTGGGCCCAAGTAGATGGCAACCGTATCGGCAATGGTCTTCTTGAGGTGTTCCGTGAGACCATTTGTCAGCGGATGATACGTTCCTCTCCAGTGATTTGTACGACCGTAATGTAGGTTGGATTGAGTCGGGTCCACTGTATACATAGAAGCTGTTCCCCTGTCTGTAACGAGTACTTCAGGGGCACCGTGTCACAGGAGAATGGATGCGACGAAAACTTTGGCGATTTCTACCACTGCACCGTTCGGTAAGGGCTTCGCTTTGGCGTATCATGTGAGGTAATCTGTCGCCACTATGACCAACTTGTTCCCTGATGTTTACCTGGAAAAGGGGCCAAGCAGGTACATATCGATCTATTGAATTGGCCTCAAGGGCGGTTGAATGGGCTGTAAAAATCCAGCCGGTTTTGTTTGCGGTGTTTTCCAGCGCTGACGTTCCCGGCAACTCTTTACGAAGCGCGCAACATCGGCGTAGAAACGGGGACGGTAATGCCTCTGATGGATTCTGATGTGGGTTCGAGAAAAACCGAGATGGCCAGTGGTGGATTCATCGTGCAGGGCTTCTAGTATTTTTTCTCAGAGGCTACTTGGGATGACTAAAAAGTTGAGTGCTCTTATTGGGTGCAAATCTCTTTTTCGTGACCACTCCATTTCGCACATTGAAAAGTCACGCCTGAATGTTGCCGAAGAAGGGGCGGATTTGCCATCCAGGTACTCGACGAGTTTTTGCAGTTTGGGGTCTGAGCGTTGCTGTTGTGTGAAAGCTTTGATGCTGATATGCCCTAGAAAGTCATCGTCATCGCCGTGCTTTAGAGGCTGGTCGACGGAGCTTGTGACAGGCAATCTGCGCCGGAGTGGTTCCGGCTCAACGTACCAACCACCCTGACATCAAACTCCTGAAGCCGCATACGCTCCAACGAGCTAGCCAGCCGGATGGCCCTTTCAGATTAGCCACCCAGCATAAAGCGTAATGGTCCGTCCTTTAAGGGTCTGCCGTACAAGTACGGTCGGAATTTCGACGTGGCCCGACTATCGCAAAACACTTCTCTGCCATAGAATAGCTACAGCTTCCGACTAAAAGTAATCGACGTAGTTCCTCTCGAATTACGTCACGAATAACTACCCGCAACTCGTGGGAGGTTGGCGCCCAAGTGGGTGGCCCACCTAGCACCAGTTCCAAGTAGAGTATGCTGAAGTGAACAGTTGGTTAGCCGAGGTTTGGCCTCCAGGGCCCTTCCAATGGTATGTAATTCTTAGGCGAATTCAGTAGCGGTTTTGGGAGGGATTTCTTACTAAGCCGGCGAAAAACGACTCTTTCACTCCTCGCATTATGCACAGCACTTCTTTGTCTTGTGTCATTTTGGTCTGCGTGCCGAAAAGGACATTGCGTTTTTTCGACGTACATGTTGACAGTTTCATCGGGTTGTTGGGCTTTTGACTCAAGGACAAGCTAAGCCCTTTCTTTTTGCATGTTAATGAAAATCGATTTCTTTGTGGGGTTTAACGTCCCAAAACCACCATATGATTATGAGTGACGCCATAGTGGAGGGCTCCGGAAATTTTGACCACCTGGGTTTCTTTAACGTGCACCCAAAACTGAGCACACGGGCCTACAACATTTCCGCCTCCATCGGAAATGCAGCCGCCGCAGCCGGGTTTCGATCCCGCGACCTGCGGATCAGTACCCGAGTACCTAAGCCACTAGACCACCGCGGTGGGGTCATGATGAAAATACCGAGCACCTCATTCCTTAGAAATTCTCAGGTGGTCAATGTGGTTTCGTGGTTTCCGTACCATGTTTCGGTGGGGCCATCCAGGGAAAAGTAAACGTATTGCAACTTCATTTCCTGATCCCATTTGTTGATGGTAGCCACCCGCTCGAATTGGTCCAGCCATTCTTCCGTGTCTTCAGTGGTGTCCCCATGGGAAGTTGAAGGCACACGGTGCTATTGCAAAAAGACGGCGGTGGACGTAAGCGCGTCGCTGAAGGCGGATGTGGGAGCCTCTAATGACGATCGCGTGAGGTCCTGTAGCAGTCCCAGCTCAGGTGGCAAGTTTCTGAGACGGCAGCTGCTTCGAGTATTCGTGCCCTCAGTGCATTCCCTTGTTCTCTGCGGTGGCTGTTGGGGGATTGCTCTGGTGGAAACACCACACCCCCAAAAGATGTCACGTAGTGACGGTAGCCTGGAAAATGGAAGACAGGGATGGTAAGAGTGAACGAGAACCCGCTTATTAGGTGAACCGGAGCCACTAAGAAAAACTGTGCACCTTGGCTTCGGTGGTGGCGAACATGTGGCCGCCGGAGAGCAGAATGCCCGCTCAAGTGCAAGACAGCGTCGAACATTCGAGATACACCCCCCAAAACAGCTGCACGCGCTGGGTCACGACCATGCCAAATAAATAGCGTCACCTACCGTATCACCAATGCCTCCTGGTATGACGTACAGAGATAAGGCGGCCGGCCAACATGTATCAAAACGAGACATAAAAATTCTTTGCGACAGTATTGCGTGGCAGAAGCGCGCAATCGTGTGCAGGCGTGGCCATGCGACTTGCGCAACATGTGTGTTTTTAATGCCCACCCATTACAAACCGTTCAGACATGTTAAACCATCGCCACCAGCAAAACATCAACAGAGTGACCAGCAACGTAGGTTCCTGAATTGTCTCGGGGACGAAAAGTGGGCCCATCGCCAGTGGAATGGAATGAAAAAACTTTATTTAATAAAAAAAAACTTTATTTAATCGCCAATTCGCAAAAGTAATTATGACGTGTGGGAACCTAAACAGCGGACGTTATGTGCACAGAAGTTAGTTTTGTTGCAGCACAGTTGAGGCATAGGCTGGGAACCAAAGCCAGGTTGGCCACTGAGGAGGCGATGTGCACTGGGCTTGATTACGCTGTCACGTTGGACTCCTAAAGGCTAACCTCAATCATTCTCAAAGTTCCATGTGACCGACAGTTTTCGCAAATTTAGAAGTGTCAGCGGCACTCGAGTTCGCACAGCTGAATTCTCCGGTAGCGTCTCCGTGCTTGCTCGGGAAACGCTGCACTGCGTTAACGTGGACTCCGAGCCCTGAGCGCGTCCACTCGACGCGGTTGCCCATTGGTTCAACGAACATTCAAAAAACAAAAGTGAGCCTGCGAGCCGGGACCGCATAGCAACGCGTCGCCAGAGAGAGGAGAATGAGCCGAGATTCGAGCCGGGACCGCAGAGCAACGCATCGCAGAGCGAGACAAGACGCGAGTGGCGTCGGACGTAGCCGATCGAGCTCCTGCACCGAGTTCGGTTTCCTTATACATGCAACCACTGCCGATTCACCTGTAACTTAGCACAATACAGTTTTTCTTAAAATGTGAACCTTGCCTTGACTACATTCATTCGGACTCTCGCTGACATGACGCAGCCACAGGATGTGAATCGACCGAGCTGCATGCGGAGGAGGAAACGACACCACGAGAAGGAGCGACGCCGCGCCGTACATCGTCTCGGGACTCCGAAACGACCATCGTCGAAAGCGTGTTCACGACCCTCGACCACAGCACGATGGCCAATGCAACGAAAAAGCAACTCGTCGACGAGCTGAGAGCACGAGGTCTACGGTGCTCCGGACGAAAGGACGAGCTCATCGCAAGAATCATCCGCGACAACATCACTCGCCAAGCCCTAGAGCCGACGGAATCGTCAACGAAGGACCAGGCTGCCTACGACGACGACAGGCAGGCGCACCTGGAGACACTGTCCGCCGACAACGCGAGGCTTCGCGCTGAACTGAGTAGCCTGCGAGCCCAGCTTAACCGTGCGACCACGAGTGAACGTGAGACATTGCACGAAGCCCATCAGAACGCTTCACTGCCAACGAAATGGGTGACGACTCCAACCCTCGGGCTGTACCATTCCGTCCCTGCTGACATAACGATGTCCTCGGGTTCGACGCGGCCACCGTCACTGAACAACGGCACCAACCAAGACGCGGCACGCCCCGCCGCGCCGACCGTTTCAACGCACGAGGGAGAACCTTCCATGGCCCAGATCCTCGCCGCGCTCGTGAACACACAAGCCCTGCTCGCCAACACGCTGTCGAGAAGTCCACTGACGACGAGCTCGATCCAGATTCATTCCACAAGCGACACGTCATCCTCAATCCCCTTGTTCGATGGGACGCCGCAACAAAGTGCTCACGAATGGATTACGCAAGTGGAGAGAATCGCAGCGCTCGCCCACTGGACGCCATCGCTGACGTTGGTGACAGCAGCAAGCCGCTTGACGGGATCTGCCAAGGATTGGCACAGCGCCTACGGCTCACAGTATGACACCTGGGAGCAATGGAAAAAAGCGCTCATTCTCCGATTCAAACGAAAGTTGACAATGCAGGAGTTCCTCGAACTGCAGACGAAGCGACGCCTTCAGAGCCACGAGACCATCGTCGAGTACACGTACTCGAAGAACGCCATCCTGAACAAGGCGCCGTACCGTTTAGCAGAGGAAGAACGAATTTCCCTCATTCTCAGCGGCATCGAGGACGACACATGGGCCAACCCACTCGCATCGCAGCTGTGTGGCACAGTAACCGAACTCATTGACAGAGCGGCTTTGCTCGACGCGAGGCGTCGCACGACCGTGTGTGCCGAGAACGACAAGAAACCGTCATCGTCTACAGCGAGCCGTGGTCAGGGTTCGAACCAGCGGGTGCCAGACAGCAGCTCTGCCAACTTGCCGAAGGCCAACCCACGCAGCGATTTCCCGGGAGCTCCACACCCGCGGCCCGATCTCTGCTCGTTCGTGCTTCAACTGCGGCGACATCGGTCACCTGTCCCGTGATTGTAGAAAGCCGAAAACGACAGCAACGATCAGAGCGGACGAGAAACGAGCGGAGAGGGACAATAGCAGCCACGAAACAGGGACTACGACACCTAGGCAAGCGAACTGTTTTTTGCATTCGACGGGCGGCACATTACCAATAGTGTCCGGTACTGCTAACAACCGACCCGTCCGCGTGTGCATTAACAGTGATGCCAACTTATCCATCATGAGTGGCAATGCCTTGACGGACGACATTCCCACGCACGCATGGGTATCGCGCGAGAACATTGAAGTTCTCAACCGCAGCATATGCCCAACTCTCGCTGGAACGCTTGAGGTGGCATTGGGCACCACGAATGTGCGACTCGAAGACGTCGTGGTAACGGAACTCCCCAGCGGCATCGACCTGATTCTGGGATCAGACTGGCGACGAGTCGCGAACGTCGACGTAACGTTTCACACGTCAAACGGTGTGACTATCGTTCCAGTCGAGCCCTCCGGAAAATTTTCATCGTCCGAAGTGCCACCCCCGAAACAAGGCACACCACACCGCACCGGGGAAACGCTTATTGCGACGTTCTGCCGGCAATCGGACGAGGGTGTTTCAAAGTCGAAGGGTACGTGCGCCTCAACACGAAATGTCCCGCACCCGACGAAGACTTCACGCGTCTAGTCGAAGACGCCACACGAAAGATAAAAAAGGATGCCACCGAGGCAGAGAGGGAACAACTTCGCGCGATTCTATTAAGGCATCACCAAGCGTTCACTTCCAAAGGCGACACTTTGGGAGTGTGTCCTCACACCGAGCACAGCATCGAACTCAGAGACAATATACCAGTGTCATCGAGGCCGTACAGGTGCTCACCGGCTGATCGCAAGTTCATCCGAGAACAGGTGAATGACTACCTCTCCAAGGGCATCATAAGGCCGAGCGAAAGCGAGTACGGTGCTCCAACGATAGTCGTCGATCAACCGCACCACCCGACGACTCCACGAAAAATGGTACACGACTATCGCAAGCTCCACGAGAAAACCATCAACCCTTCTTATCCAATGCCCGTCATGGAAGACGTTATTGACGATGTCATGCGCGACGGATCGGCTTACTTCATTGTGTTGGACGTGAAGACGGCATTTCTGACTATACGAATGAAGCCGGACGACGTACACAAGACCGCATTTGTCACTCCAGACGGAAAGTACGAATACCTTCGAATGGCCTTTGGGTTTTGCAAGGCCCCTCAGACCATGCAAAGAGTCATGCGCCGCACGTTCGATGGCTTACCTAGGACAGCTACGTACATGGACGATGTCGGGCAGGGAGCCACAACAGTGAGGGAGGCTTTAGATTTGCTGAACGAAGCACTCAGGAGAGTCGTGATCAACGGCTTGAAGATGGATCTCCGGAAATGCCAGTTGATTCAAGACAAAGTATGTTTCCTGGGTTACGTGATCTCTGCCGAAGGACGAACACTGGACGAATCCAGAGTTGCCGCTGTCGAGAAGTTCGAGCCGCATCGCAACGCAAAGAAGCTGTACTCCTACCTGCAGTTCGCTAACCACTACCGAAAGTTCATACCGGAGTTTGCAAAGGTTACGCACAAGCTACGGCACCTTCTGGCGAAGGACGTTCCTTTCGTGTGGACTGACGCTCATGAAGCAACCGTCAACGCCATAAAACACGCCTTGAAGAACCCGCCAATGTTGGCGAGCTTCCGCCCAGACTGCCCGACTAACGTTCATGTCGACGCTTCGCAAACCGGGCTGGGTGCAGTGCTTTCTCAAAATCAAGACGGAAAGGAGCAAATCATTGAGTACGCAAGCAGATCACTGAACGAGCACGATTGTGGTCTACACTCTAATATGCTTGAGTGCATGGCGCTCCACTGGGCGATCACTGAGAAGTTTTCGATCTACCTGAGAGGAGGCCCTCGTTTTACAGTGTTTACGGACAACTTCAGCCTGTCATACCTCGTCCAGAAGGGAGCCAGCAACCGCAGATTTGCGAGGTGAACGCTCGACTTAGCAGAGTACACCTTCGACGTCAAGCACAAGTCAGGACGCCAGAACTCCGCGGCTGACGCACTCTCGAGGCAGTCGGAATCTGCAGAGGCTTTCGACCAGGGCGTTTCGACCCGAGACCTCCACTGCTACGCAGTAGTGGTCGGCAAACACAGTCGCCTACGCGAGTTTCAGGAGAGGGATACTGACTGCAAAAGATTTCGGGAGGAGGCCAAGCACAATTCTTCAGACTACGAGATCGAAAACGACATACTGGTGAAGAAATCTCTCGAGGGAGGACGGGTCCGTCGGAGGGTGATCATTCCCGCTGCTCTCCGAAGCAGTGTGATGATCGTTTTCCACGACAACAACGGCCACCTAGGCGTCGAGAAGACAAGAGACCTGATCCAGCGAAAGTACTGGTGGCCATCGATGAGAAAAGACATCCGCGAGTATGTTGACTCCTGCCACACGTGCCAGACTATCAACGCCCGCACGACACGAAATGAAGGTTGCCTCATCCCACGCGATATTCCTACTGAGCCAAACGCGGTGATATCCCTGGATCACATGGGTCCGCAAAACGAGAAGGGAGAACACATCCTCGTGTGTATCGACCACGCCACGAGATACATGGACGCCGTGACTGTACCGAGCACTTCGTCGGCGCACTACCTTGACTTCATGACAAACCGGTGGATTCCGCGATTTGGAGTTCCCAGCGTCATTATTACGGACCAAGCCAAGGGATTCGTGAACAAGAAAACCAATCAATTCCACCACAGACTGGGAATTACTCATCAGAACTCCCCACCGTACTGGCCACAATCAAACGGACTGATTGAGCGAATGGTAGGAACGTTGAAACAGGCGCTACGCAAAATGCTAAATAACAAGGACAAATGGCAGAAGGAACTACCCCGAGCAGCGCTAGCGATCAACGCCACGAAGCATCGTCACAGTGGCCCCAGCCCATTTCGACTCATGCACGGCTACGACCCAAAACTGCCAGGAGAGCTCAACCTCGCCTCAGCAGAGGGAGACATCGACGAGTCTCATAGACTACACGACTTGGCAAGGGAACGTGCGGAGACAAGAGAGAGGCTACTGCAGAGTCAGCGCAAAACAACGGTCCGATACGACAAGAAGCGGCGAACTCCGAGGTTCATAACGGGGGACCTCGTCCTGCTTGAGTTGAGCGCTCGAGGCACATTAGACCCTCGCTATGAAGGTCCGTTCGAGATAACGGCCCTCGTCGGAGGAAACAGAGCCGAGATCCAAAGAGTACCCCACACACCGGGCATGATCAACCAAAAAATCGTCGACGTGGAGCAGCTTCGTAGATATAAGGAGCCGCTCCTAGAAGTTACGGAACCATCGCCATCTAACGACAAGCACGCCTGAGGACAGGCGCAATTTTCGGGAGGGCCGTGTCAGCGGCACTCAAGTTCACACAGCTGAATTCTCCGGCAGCGTCTCATCCTCCGGCAGCGCCTCCTTCTCCGGTAGCGTCTCCGTGCTTGCTCGGGAAACGCTGCACTGCGTTAACGTGGACTCCGAGCCCTGAGCGCGTCCACTCGACGCGGTTGCCCATTGGTTCAACGAACATTCAAAAAACAAAAGTGAGCCTTCGAGCCGGGACCGCATAGCAACGCATCGCCAGAGAGAGGAGAACGAGCCAAGATTCGAGCCGGGATCGCAGAGCAACGCATCGCAGAGCGAGCCGAGACGCGAGTGGCGTCGGACGTAGCCGATCGAGCTCCTGCACCGAGTCCGGTTTCCTTATACATGCAACCACTGCCGATTCACCTGTAACTTAGCACAATACAGTTTTTCTTAAAATTTGAACCTTGCCTTGACTACATTCATTCGGACTCTCGCTGACAGAAGTACCATCCATGCTTACTAGATGCTCTGCATCCTGGTTTTTCTATGTTTCTTTAACATCTACGAAATAAATACAACAAGAAATGGTCCTGACTAACAGAACTTGATTTTTTTGGACTGTGCACGCTCCAGCAAGCGCCTTATTTGAGAAGATCCAACATTAGAAGTAAGAAGAATTACAAAATACTTCAGAAGCACGCTCCAGCAAGCGCCATCTTTGAGAAGATCCAGCATTAGAAGTAAGAAGAATTACAAAATACTTCAGAAGCGTGCGTAGAAATTTTCTGGAGCAACGTTACCTACACTTTTTTGTATATGTATGACGGCACGCTATTTCTTGATTGAAGGAACAAGAGCATTCCCATTTTACCCCAACAGGATATCAATGACATGGAACAGATGGCTCGTACTATAAAAAAGAGATTTTGATATATTATATTCGGTTTGACATTCTGCAAAATATTTTAAAATTGAATCGTTTGCTCTCGTATTTTTTGAGAGCTTTGTGTATTTTATTCACCTTAGAAATGAAAGTACGATTAATTTTGCTGCTGTCAAATTAACCAAATATTGCATGACGTCTTAGTTCTCCACATATTTGAGCAAAACAAGACTTAAAATTCGTAATGTTTTTTTAAGAATAACACTCGGCAGTGCGTATTTTTAATTTTGTATTTGTTAAAACCAGAACTTGTGTTGTCTCGTTACATGGCGCTTAAACAAAATTCATTGAGCATTTGGTTCGGTAGAACAGCGGCAACGTCTATTGACATCATTGAAATACACATAACACGCTCTTTCTTTTTTATTCTCGCTTTACCGGGCATGGCTTGTCACGCCGCAAAGATGGTGATTGGCACACTAAGCTGCACTACTGAACTTTTTGACAGCACTTCATTGAATTTGTTTCATTTGTGATTTCATTAGCGCCATTCCTCTGGTGTGTAAAGCAGTCAAAATTATGCATTATTAGCACGATACAAAAGTATGTTCACATTTCAGGAGCTATAAATTATTTGTAAACTATTGAACAAATACTACAGAGCTATTTGATATGATTTGCTCCTGCTACTATTCGACTGGTGTTTGATTTGCACTCCCTGTTTATTGCCAGATGCGCCCTCAGGACAGAAACTTTGCCCCAATTCAGCATTTTGAATTCCGCATGTAAAAATATTGCGTTAAAGGTCCTACAACGTGAGTTCTAAACGCTTCACCAGCTCATTCGTAGGCGCGAATAATTGCTGATAGTTAAAAATGTTGTGGACAAAAAAAATGCTATAGGATAAACGCTCTTGTTTTGCATTGCAGGATTTGACAGAAGAGAAAGTGTTCTTCATTACGGCCTGCCTCTCTACTTGTGCCAGGACGCCGTCCGACAACCTTTATGGCGGAGACTGCAACAAGGCCGTCATGAACTTTGCACCGTTTGCCGAGGCCTTTAATTGCCCCGCGGGTTCCAAGATGAACCCGAAAAACAAGTGCTCGTATTACGACTGATTTCGCGACACTTCTTATTGATTTCATGGCCAACGTTAAGTCCGCCAAGCTTATCGCGATTCATAGCGTTCTTGGACAAAATGCGCTATTTCACGCTGCGCAGGTTTTTGAGACTGTGACGCTCCTGAATTGCATGGCTAATTCGTTCCATATCTTTTTTTTTTCTTCCGACTGCTAATTCTCATGCCTATGTTATTGGAGGCACGTTGCGCATACAGTTGCGTGTCGTTTTCTAACGACGCAATATTTTGCGCAGTTGTTGCAAGGGCGTAGCCAGTAGATGGCACACCAGCCCGTGCCGCCCTCCTTGCTCCCCCCCCAAAAAAAACCATTTCAAGGATGTGCCCATCCCGAAACGACAAAGGTGTTCCCCACCCCACCCGGAAAAAAAAATTCTGGCTCTGCGCTTGAGTTGTTGCGTGAATTAAAAAAATATTTGGCTTAAATTTTCAGCAGCTGTTGTGATCGAAGTCATTAAAGTGACTGAATATACGAACATACGAACAGCGCAACCGAGTAGTAGTTACGGCGTAACTAAGGAAGCAAAAAAAATCAATGAGGAAAGGGCGCCCGACTTTCAACAATGGTTTAATAGCGCAGTTGTGTAAATATATAGCTGAAAAAATGGTTCTGCGTATGGGCAATGGGGTACATTGTCACGAGAACTCTTGTCACACGCAATATCTTTTTGCAATAGCGCATTTAATGGGGAACTTACACGTATACCGTCAAGCTTATTTATGTGATAGGCCTCCGTGATCTCGCGCGTGGCCGGCTAGTGGTGCTTACATTACGTCGCAACGCTCTAGAGGGGCCCGCAGCCGCAGTCATGGCAGTGAAATCTGAAGTGTCCTTGAACCGCATTATGCACATTATCATTATACCCTCTTAAACGGTCATTCAAGCACCTTTAAATTCGGTATATCCGTTTCTTACTGCAAGAGATATGCGAAGATACACAACACCAGCAACACAAGGAACAAAGCGCGTTCTGTGTTTCACAGAGCATCTTACTCTATTTGCAGCTGCATGATTCACGAATGTACAAAGCTTTAATATGTTTTCCACGGCGGGAAATACAACATAGATGCCAGCGCGTTCCTGTTTTTTTTTTCCACCTATGCGAGCATTGTGCAGATAAGGGACTGCAAGACAGTTCTTGGGAACTGACGCATTTCGAGGCTGACATTGCCCTTCTTTGATGTCGGATTTGCTTCAAAAGCTTTTCCGCAACAGCAGAAATCAGAGCGAACTTGTGCTTTGAAACTGCGCTGACTGCGTTGCATCGAGTGCGAGCATGACCTCCTCAAAGCGTTAACTAGGCAAACAATAATGACACCCCTCTTGACCAGCTTTGAATGAGCCGAGTTAAAAGGTAAAAGTGTTAGGCCTAAGAAACTAATCGGATTGCCAGACGGTAGCTCATGTGTAAGTTCCAGAGAATGCAGGTGGGCCTTAAACAAACCTAGAAGACTAAAAACAACTTCAAAAAAATCTTGACTTGTCTCTTGTTGACCACGTCTTTAGAGATCCAAACTATAAGACTAAGGACAACTTCAAAAACCTCTTGACTTTTCTCTTGTTATGCAAGTTTTTAGGTTTCTAGATTTCATAAATTTGTCAATTATTCGGATGCCAATTTTGAAGTTGCCCCCAGACTTCTCTGTTTGTTAACGAATCACTTGCATGTGCTGGAACTTGCATACAAGTTACCGTCTGGCTACCGTCCAGTGTAACCAGGCGAAAGTTGAGCTTTTGAACCACTCGCGCCATTCCCCATGGTAACGCCCGGCGCTTCTTCTTTCTATGAATCACGAACAAGCAGCAATTATTTAAGTCTCTTAATGCACAGAACGTTATTTCGTGCACCATAGTTCGATTACTGGTGTTTATTGGTAGACGCTAATTCTAATCTCATCAGGATGATTTGCGAATGTACTGCTCGTGGCGCGTGTGGTCTCGTGTATTTACAATGTCTATCGGCAAGTATGCGATTGCTGTGCGTAATATTGCCGTTTTAGGTGTTGGCATATATTGAGATTTCACTCTGACATGAATTGTTCGTTGACTTAGGTGTCCATTTAAACGGACGTTGCTTTGTAAATCTTCCAAATTAAGAAAAAAATAGCGGCAGATGCCGGCTGCACTTGAGAGAGGGCCGGGAGAGCTGGCAGTTGCGAGTACTTCGGTAAAAGGGAAAAATCTAGGCATTTCACACTCTCTAAGTTTTGCGGAGGAACTGCGCAGTTACCCCGAAAAGAGCTGTTTTTTCCTCATAAAGTCGGAATGCGCGCAAAAAATTTCACACGAAGCGTCATGGAGGGGCACTTTCCTCCTAATGGAGTAAAGCGCCCGTTTTTGGGAGTGACTGCAGGAATGTTCGCGCCGTGTGCAAACGATCCATCCGTGCCTACACAAGCCTGTTTCCTTGCAGATGGGGCCGTAGCGTGGTGTGCTGAAGTGGTTAGTGTACGCGCATACTGACTGAGTGGTCGTGAGTTTGAATCCCGTGTGTTTGCTTCAAATTTTCCGAGCTTCCAGAATGTGATGCTTGCATATCTGTTGCATATATAATCAAAAGCCAGCACGCACTTTGAAAGACTGGTCGAGCCAACCCACACCTGATTTTCTTTTTATATAACTGTTGCTCCTTTGTGGAGTAACCGCGAGATCGCGGTTACTCCTTTGCAGTTACTCCCAAATTGGTGCAATGGGTGTGGCAAGCTAGTTACTCCTCTAAAGGAGCAACCTCGATACCCCTTTTCCTCCTTCATTTCTTAGAGTGTAGGCCACAAAGTTGGCATCTGCACGGCGTCGGCGAGCCGACACCACAAGGTGCGTGGCGCGCTATTGTTTCTCCCTTCCACCCCGCTCAGAAATGTTACTCTCCGTCGCCGAGAAGGGCGGGAGAACCTCAGTATCAGTCACCACTCAATGGTCGATGACGTAGCACATTTGCGCGGAGGCACAACAAACCCCAGCTGTTCCAGATTAATCTAACTTCCCTGAGAGAAATGTGATAACAGTCGCCTCGCCTGGGAGTGGCATATGAAGGTGATGTATTAGCGGAGAATAGCAAACTTCTTGATCTCCTCCCTCAAGATTGAAGGAGAGTGGGCAAAGAGTACATACACAGTTACAAAAAAAATGTCACAGCTTTGTCGCAAAGGCGACGCAAGGAATGCGATAGCGACAAATCGGAATGTTACGCGAAGAATTGCAATCAGATCGAAACTGCCCCGCGTTGCTAGCGCATAAGTTACGCACTAAACGTACTCACACGTACAGATGAACGCGATTAAGTGCCTCACTTGTTACTTCGATGTGTCTGAAAAGCCCTCCCCTTTCGCAAAAAGAGACTGCAGTGAGTGCAGTGACCTTTGTGCGCTCGGTAGCTACAACAGAATCGTTCCGATGAAAGCCCAGGGCGTACAAGTTTCCTTACCATGAGACGAGATAAGCGCGCACATACGTGAGCACCTGCCCACCCCCTCATGGGGCAAAGTACGCGTGAAAGATCAACGCATAAAGGCGCGTCGCGATGATCTAGCGACGCGCGCTCATTGCGCCATCTCATTGGTAATGCTTAAAATACGATAGTTCCACTACGATCAGCATTGCCAGCGGTAAGCGGTAGATAT
The DNA here is from genome assembly GCA_013436015.1 of Rhipicephalus annulatus. NCBI lineage: Eukaryota > Metazoa > Arthropoda > Arachnida > Ixodida > Ixodidae > Rhipicephalus > Rhipicephalus annulatus. The sequence goes on along the minus strand of WOVY01011902.1, from coordinate 48,113 downwards.
AAATATCTCGCCGTTTCAGCGTTGAAGGAGGTGCTCCTTCGGGGCTCAATGGTGAACGCGACGCACTCGCAAGCAGGAAGCCGGGCGTTCGATTCCGCGTGCCGGAGTCTTTTTCTGGATTATTTTTCTTCGTTGCATTTCCACAAATACAGATACGTATACAAATACGGCGAATGACGGCCAACGCCGGCGGCAAAATCCTGCGTCCACATAATTGCTATCGCAATAAAACGTTATTGCAATTCTGACCGTGATGACAAGCCATTATATTGTGCGAACTTCAGCTGTAATGACTTGCTAAATTTGACAATAAAAAATAAATATGTCAGACATAAAATCACTGCTGATAAAGTTTGAAAAAAGCATTTGGGGAAAGTACAACGTAGGTTAACGTGTAGACATACTTTAGTAGATCCAAATAAATCTTGATGGCCACGATTTCTGTATGTAATAACTACAGAATGTTATTATAGTATGTTGTAAATAAAGGTATGTTATAAAAGCCCGCGAAGCCAACATCCACCAAACAAGGAACTGCTTATGTCGCCTTGATGTTTTCGCTAAGCATCAGGTGCAAACGGAACTTTTACATGCCAGATGTTCATGGTCCTATAGAATATTCTTAGTTAACGGCATACCGTAATGTCCCCTCCATCACATAGAACCATAGGCTTAACCTATTACATTCCTCTAACATGCATTTTTGGCATTCCTGTGCCCTGGTGTATTCCTTACAGTACTTTTCGTTTGGACACACAGATAGAAATGCGTGGTGGAAATTCAGATTGTGAGCCGGCACAATAAGCCTGACCTAATGGTTCTTCAAAATGCAATTGTTCTTTGTACAAATTTTTACGAACAATCTATACGACTCCAGCTTCAGTTTATATCATACTTTAATGTACACGTTATGATATACATACAACCTATAGCTGAACCAATTCTCATAATTTTACAGATAGCTCTATTTTCATCAAGGCTTTTGGACAACTCCGCCTGGCACTTGACAAGGTGGTCTAGAATATTCACAAATGTGCCACTCGGCGACACTCTCTCAGGCCAATAATAATTGCAAAACAGGACTAAAACTCCCAACCACTGAGAGATATATCTTCATAGACACTGGTGATATGTAGGGGCAGCTTACACGCACTAATACGATGTCGCGATAGGCCTTACAGAGAACTGGCAGCCCTATTTGTCAATTCTTGCATACACAGTGGCGATTCCTAGTGCCATAGCCCAATCATATTAGTTTCGGTGAAGACTGTTGGAAGCAGAGATGGAGTAAACATGTAAAAGCATGTATAAAAGAATAGGAATTGAATTAGGGGTCAGCTTTATTCACAGCATTTCCTAACGAATTTTTCAGCTGGGCTAACTGCTATGCAATCAATATGGCAAAAAATGCTCTTGGTGGAATAGTTGATGAATGTTTTAAGATATCCACACCCATCGATACATATGTCACATATTTATATAAATGAAGAGGAGGCTTGCTGATACCATCCTGCAAGCTTTGTCTTCCTAAGCATCACTTTTTATACTAGTCCCACCGCCTTGCCATAAAGGAGCAATTTTGGGTAGAACGGGAGTCTTAGAAAACACAAATGTATCGCATTTATAAAATGGTCAAGCTGTATGCCACTTGAGCTTCAAAGCATGCTCAAATGTTTGTTCAAATTGCATGAAAGGTGAACTTGAAAGATTCATACAAAATAAATAGCATAGCCTTTATTTCAATACCTTAAATTACACTGTACACAGGCATGCTGACCCTTCATAATGCCCGGGCCTGCAATAAGGCAGCTGCTGTATCTAAAACAGGTGGTTGTCATTTAGTGGACGATTTAGCATTCACTACATGCAATGCAAAGCATGAGCCAACACCCTCTGTGCAGGCAACTGCAAAACCCCCTAGGATAATTTTTAATGTTTCAACCAAACATGCGCATCGAGTTAAGAATGTCATCATAATAAAAAATGCCTAACACAACAGAACTACTAACCACAGGAATGCCACAAACTTCAAGAAACAATTGCTTGTCCACTCAAAGTACTGCGGTATTCCTGGTGTTGGCTGTGATGTCACCATTCGCCTTTTATCCTGTCATCCACAAAAAGAACATTTTTGTTTGCTTGCACAAATGCATGCTCACTGCATTTCTCCTCACAGCATGATGAAGAGAACACAGTTAAGAGGAGAGACGCAAATAAAAAAGTGCAGCAAAGGAAAGGGCAAAATGAGTGAGGGCTGCTTTGAGTCACCAAATGCCAGTAACTCTTTTGTTAACGCAGAGTTTCAAAAATTTCTCATTGCTGCATGCTTCTTGTAGGTTTGTGCGCAACTGCAGCGCCGAAAATCAATTTTGACCTCTGGGTGGTCTAGGGGCCCTATAAGGCCTTCAGAAGAAGCCAAAACGTCGTGCTTGTAACGCCGCAATGAATGAGAATTATAAAAGCAAGCAAGCGATAATACACAAAGCATAGCTGCTGTCCACAACAATTTACAACACTGCCTAAATTCTCAAGTTCCAAAGCTACACCCTATTGTTGCAGTCTAGTTAAAAATAGTTATACAGCTTTTCAATTTCCATTGGCAATTGCAAAAAAATTTAGTGTGCAACTGTGAAACCCACTTTGTACAAATACCCAAGTTCAACACTTAATTCAAAGAACAGCACTTCTATTTTACCCAGGTCAGCACTAGCACAGAAAATTGACACATTTCATACGCACATCACAGTGTTGTTAAGAGCTAAAGACATCTCTTCAAGAAAATTCAGTCATGTATCACACCAAAATGACAGCGTCTATTCTATATACATTTGTGAACATATTGACTGATGCATTTTTATCAAAGACACACCATAATCACTTTCGTACCACTAAAGTTGCCTTATCATAATCACTTTTTTTTCATCAGTTTTATAGAAGAGATTCGATGCATAAGAAATGAATATTCCTTTCAGCCTTTAAGAAAAGCCGACATTATGTCACAACAAACAAAGCACAATGTGCTGCAAGCGACACGTAATGTTAACTCCATGTCCCGTGACAAAACTCGATCCCAGTGAGGATGTGACGATTCAAAAATCTTAAAATGACTAAAAGGAACAGAAGCACCACCTAGGAAGTGTCGCACATGAGAATATTTTTTTTCCGAGTGCTTCTACACAATGCTTGGCAATTCATTTTTTCATTTTTTAAGATGGAACATTTTTGTAAGGTGGCTTCAGGAAATGTGCGGGCACAATGCTTGTTACAGCATTAAACATAACGCACAAAAAAGGCAATAGTAGAAGGCGTCCTCTAGTCTGATGCGGGAGAGACACGTGACCCTCTGCAATGCGGCAGTCTACGTACTGATGAAAATTGTGACACCTAAGTCGAAACCTTGTCATGTCTGGGGCCCAGAATCGATGGCGCCACTCAGCCGTAGCAATTGGCCTGCATAGCACAAACAAAAAAAAATGCTAGCAAATCTCAATAAATTGAGTACGCCATTTTTCCTGTTTAATTGTTAGGCATATGCGGCTGCAATCACATGACACCTAGAAAAGAATACTACAAGTACTGTACAGAACTAATCCAGCTCTTATTCATTATCACGTCTTTCTCTAGACTGGACATAATTTGGGACAGAAGGAGAAAAGTGCAATTACAGGTAGTGTGCAGGAAACTAGCAGACACAGTCTCAGCAGCTTGGCACTCTGCAGTAGCTTGAATACAGGAGTTCTGAACTGTGCAACGCACAGTTGCTCTTTACTAGTGTGTCAATAAGGCCCTTAAAGGAGGCTAGCTGGAGTATTGGTGCGGTCTATTGAAAGGCTGTTTCTTCTTTCTATTGTAAACAAAGGACAGTGAAACAAAACGCGGGTGGCCTATTGAAAGGAGTGAGACACAAGCTGTGGGCCGCCTATTGAAAGCAGCTGTTGGTGAAACATTGCGATGGGAGGTCTACTGAAAACAGTCGGCTATGAAACAAAGCGGTGCGCGGTCTATGGAAAGCAGTGAGTGGTGATGCAAAGCGGTGGGCGGTCTATTGAATATAGTGGTTGGTGAAGCAAATTGGTGGGCGATCCATCGAAAGTGGTGGGCAATGAAGCAAGCTGGTGGGCAGTGAAGCAAAATGGTGGGCAGTCTATCGAAAGCAGTGGGCAGTCTATAGAAAGCAGTGCGTGGGGAAACAAAGCAGTCCGCGGTTTGATGAAAGTCACTAGTGGGCGGCGAAATAAACGGCTACGTGGTCTATCGAAAATAGTGGGCGGCGAAACAGAGTGGCTGGTAGCCTATTGAAAGCAACGAGCCGTGAAACAAGGCAGTGGGCAGCGCGACAAAGCGGTGGGTGTGATTTCCGTGACAACTACCAGTATTTTACAGGTGTTTTTTTTTCAACGGTGTCCCTGCAGCTGCTGTGACAGCCATTCACGCATCTGTATACTGCGTAATTGAAGCTATACGTGCCGTACGACTCTATCTACTTAGCGTACCTGCAAGACTAGTTTCCTCTCCACAGGCCGTACTTTAGAAACTCACATGCTAACTTTCGTTCACTTGCTCGAACGCATACTTTCGAGGTAATGTGTTCGATATGGTTTGACATCGCTACGGAGTTTTTTTTTCTTCGTTTGTATCTTACCAAATGGGGTGCTGGCCATGTTGAGAACATTTCTGCGGGCGGCACTTTACATTAACAAAGTTTGTAATGCTCAAGAAATGCACCGACTATTGGGAATAGCATATTTCCTGGAGAAAAAAAAAACCGCATGAAGGCACTAATTTAGACTTCATAAGCGACACAAGTATGTCGGCATACAAGAATGTCTCGCTTTCGCCTTACGCGGCGTGCCACCAAAATTTCGCTCTAAAAGATGGCGTTCTACTAGAATTCATCTTTCCAACTGTCGAACTTGTATCCCGTTGGTAATAATAGATTCTGCTACACCAGTATCCAAATGCACGTTCATAAGGCGCCGACCCGTTTTCACTTTTGCCACATCAGACTCTGCTGCACTAGTATCAACATGCACATTCATAAGGCACGGACTGATTTTCAATTTCATGTATCAGATTCTGCTGCATCAGAATCCACTTGCACATACATGAAGCGGGGACCAATTTTCACTTCTACCAAATCATATTCTGCTGCAACAGTATCCAAATACACATACATAAAGCGCTGACCAATTTTCAGCTTTACTATATTAAGCCATTGAATTTTCTTATTTAACTCGATTTTAACAAGCGGTGCAGCCCACTTTATTTTTCAGCGCATTAGGCACTTCGGTATATTTCTCTATACAAACCTTCGATAAACGCTGAATCATCTTGCGCTATTGTCATTGTGTCTTGTAATGCCTGCAATCGTTTGTTCCTTCATGCTCATTATATGGCCTATATCAATCGAATTTGCAAAAGCCCATTACCGAAAAGGAAACATGCAAACCTTGCTATAAACTAACACATACCATGAAAATTGCATCACAAATCTTTAGAACACACACTTCGACATCGTCAGGAACAAAATCATAACTTTTAATCATTAACGAACCATAAACAAGCGGTACTTATGACTTACAGACAAGACAGTAAAAAAACAACAATGTATTCGAACACATCATACGTTTGGTTACCAATGTCAATCGTAAAACGGGCATTTTTCAGCCGGATTCATCTTGGAGCCCGCTGGACAACCGAGGCTTCGGCAAATGGTACGAAGTTCATCATCGCCTTGTTATAGTCCCCGCCGTAGAGGTTGTCAGTAGGTGTCTTGGCGCAACTTGAAAGGCAGGCAGTGACGAAGAATACCTTCTCTTCTGTTATCTCCTGCGAAAGAGCGTGACAAAGCCAGTAAAGCCCTTTAGTGGCTTGCTTAATAATTGCAATAGGATCAATGTTATCTTCTTCAGCTGCGTCAGAAAGCAGACACAAATCACAGCTTCATCGTCGAGCCATCATTAAGGTGCAAAATTCGCAAATCTACTGCACTCTTTTCAAAGAATCTCCGCTATCTTTACAGGACAATTAATAGGAACTCTTTCACCAGTAATGTTTGTGTTTATGTTATTCTGAAGTGAAACATTCGAGTGAGCACTGTGGATGCTGTAACGTGCCTTCAACCTGCATACCATGGGAAAGCAATGAGCAAGCTCACAATACTCTCCGGAAGGAATACCCAAGACGCTTTTTTCTAAGAACATCCGAATGTGCTGTATGTCGCTGCTAAATGGTGTACAAACTTTCGTTAGGCATCACAAATGGCTACTGCGAAGCAATTCTAAGAACGTCTCCAAAGAAGAAAGAACATTTGCTATTCGGCCGCAAGTCTTAATTCGTAGACGGGCTGCATTTCCGAAAAAAAAGCGTGCCATATTGCGTGAATATTTTGCAATCGCTCTTAAGCCGGGATATTCGGCTCTCTTAGTTCTCGAGTCAAACAAGGGATGCTTTCTAGTTGTCCACTCGGAAGCTTCCAAATCTACACACTTGCCGCGTCTAAGGCTGAAGTTGTCAAAACATATTGCTGAGCCAGTTGTTTAAATCTCAAGCAAAGCTTTGCAGGAGCTGTTTCCGGGCATTCTAGCAACACGAGCATAAAACTCACCTTTCTCTTATCTCGCGTCCTGAACGGGTGACAGGTTCACTTGCACTAAACGGCGAGCCGTGTGGACCATCGCGCACAGCACCTTTTCCTTGGACATCGCGGCATCTATACTTTTTTTACAGCCCGAATTGCAAAAGCTGCTTAATTCGTAGACCTATAAAAGGGAGGGGGGAGTGGAGCTCTCTAGCACCCATCGTCATCTTGATCGGCCGCTTATTAATTATGGCGCACTCAGGTGCACGCCCATGCACAACCTATGCCCCCCCCCCCTAAAAAAAGACGATATTATTTTTTTTGGGGGGGGAGCTTCGACAGAAAAATTTTGTTCTGTTTGTCTGCACATGTGTCTGTCGAAGCTCCCCTCTCCCCAAAAAAGAGACTATCGTCTTTTTTTTAGGGGGGGGGGCGGGGAGCTTCGACAGAAAAAAAGTTTGTTCTGTTTGTCTGTACATGTGTCTGTTTGTCCGCTCTTAACGATACCTCAAACTGGCCGACTCCATCCGCAGCTCCCACATATATTGCTCAAGGTTTAGCGTTAATACTTGTGCGATTGTTCATTAAAAAGCAATCATTGAAAATATCTGAGCTACCATAATAACACGACGATGTTTTGTATGTGTGCCTTTATACTATAGAAGGCACACACAAGTAATTCTAAGGACCGTAGCGTTAAACACGCTGCGCTGACAGTGCAACGCGATGCTCAAAAAAGGCAAGTGTTACCAACGCTTTGCTAAAACGACAGGGTGGCTACACCTGTCCATCGCTTTGCGTTGTACACCTTATGTCATCCGAAAATGGCACGCACCTTTCGCAGCAGGCGCGCATGCCTTCCTTCGTTTTCGAAGATAAATGCCAGATGGCGTTCGTGTCTAACGTGCCTCGATGCGCTCGTTCGCCTCCGTACGCTCGGGGCACTCCCACGCAGCGCCTCCAGAATACCATTCACTGATTTTCTTGCGCAGAACATCAAATGAATGTTTTGTTCACTCTCTCTGGACGCGACTATCGTCTTTAGACGACATTTGCAGTGTAACATGCAGATCCAGGGCCATTTTTTTCCTCGTGCTGTGGGCTGAGAATAAACCTGAGTCCTTCTGCTCCTGGCATTGGTCGAATTAGTTTTCTTGTTTTTAAAGACGATAGTCTTTCTTGGGGACCTGCGAGGCAAAACTTTTGGTCTGTCTGTCTGTACATTTGTCTGTTTGTACACTCTTAGCGGCACTGGGTATTTGAAACGACCGACCCCATCTGCAGTGTCCATCAATAATGCTCAAGATTTAGCGTTCGTACTTCTGCAATTGTCAATTAAAAAGCAATTATTGCGCATTGTCTGCAGGGGTGCCTGCGCAAGTAGGCGTTTGGTGTGTAGCGACACCACGAACCCGAGCTAACGGGGGAGTTTCGACTCCCTCCCACGCCTAGCCGTGCGTGGCTTTGCCGTGTCCGAGGAAAAGGGGATCCTGGGGGTTCAGCCGACGCTGGGTGATTGGACCGTTATGGCCCCCCGGCAGAGGCAACACACCCCTTTGGCCCCGGCTTCACGTAGACGGCACCTCTAAGCTGACCCACCCAGGGGAATCGGCAGTCGCCTTTTCCTATCTCTCTCTCCCTACATCTTCGTCTTTATCTCTTACTATTTATCTGTCCTGTCTTCTACTCTCTTCCGTTTACTTCCAAACTTCCTGGCGGCTAGGGTTGACCCTGTGCAAATAGCCTACCTTGGTCTAGGCGCATCGGGTTATAGTGGCGTTGTACGGCTGGCGTCTGCAGGTTTCAGCATTTGTAAACTTGTAGCGTCCCCTCGTTGGGCTCCGTGGTGGGTGGCCGCCAACGCTGCTGAACAACAATAAGGAAGACATGCATGGAGCATTCCCACTACTGTCTGATCGTACCGGCTTAAAGCCGGTACGCACCGATGATCTCACCAGAGAAGAATTGGCCACCCTGGTGCAGTATCTGGCCACCCCCTCCAGTAGGCATTCGTCAATTAACTCACAGCCCTCAGTCGCCACCAGCTGCGGAGCAACGGACCACGGCGGTGGTCAGATCTGCAAAGCAGCAGAGGGTGCTAGGAATCTCTGGATACGGACAAGCCACCATTGGAACTTGAACTTAGCAACGTTTAACGTTAGAACGTTATCTAGTGAGGGAAGTCTAGCCGTATTATTCGAGGAGCTAGAAGACATTAAATGGGATATAATAGGGCTGAGTGAGGTTAGGAGGACAGATGAGGCATATACTGTGCTACAGAATGGGCACGTCATTTGCTATTGGGGCTTGGCAGACAGAAGAGAACTGTGAGTAGGGTTCGTAATTCACAGAAACAAAGCTGGCAACATAGAGGATTACTATAGCAATAATGAAAGGGTGGTAGGCATTGTAATTAAACTGAATAAAAGATACAAAATGAAGGTAGTACAGGCTTACGCGCCTACATCCACCTATGATGACGCTTCAGTTGAAAGCTTCTATGAAGACGTGGAATCGGCAATGAGTAAGGTGAAAACACAATATACTATAGTAATGGGCGACTTTAATGCAAAGTAGGGAAGAAGCAGGCTGGAGACCAGGCAGTAGGAGATTATGGCATCGGCACTAGGAACGCCAGAGGAGAGCTACTAGTAGAATTCGCAGAACGCAATAATCTGCGTATTTTGAATACCTTCTACCGAAAACGAGAAAACCGCAAGTGAACATGGAGGAGCCCTAATGGCGTAAATAAGAACGAAATAGACTTTATAATGACTGCACACCTAGGAGTCGTGCAGGATGTGGAAGTGGTTGGCAAGGTAAGATGCAGTGACCATAGAATGGTACGGGCTCGAATCCGCCTAGACTTGAAGAAGGAACGACAGAAACTGATACGCAAGAAGCCAATCAATGAGCTAGCACTGAGAGGGAAAGTACAGGAATTCAGAGTGTCACTGCAGAACAGGTACTCTACTCTTAGCGAGGAAACCAACCTTAGCGTAGATACAATGAATGATAATCTGACGAGTATCATCACGGAGTGTGCAGTGGAAGTTGGAGGCAGGGTAGCTAGACAGGACACCGGCAAGCTTTCCCAGGAAACGAAGAACCTAATTAGGAAGCGTCAAATCATGAAGGTGTCAAGTACAACAGACAAAATAGAACTGGCAGAGCTTTCGAAGTTGATTAATAGACGTAAAGTATGCGATGTAAGAAGGTATAACATGGAGAGAATTGAGCACGCTCTGAAAAACGGAGGAAGCGTCAAAGCAGTGAAGAGGAAACTTGGGATAGGCAAAAGGCGGATGTATGCACTAAGGGACAAAGAAGGCGAAAGTAACTACCAATATGGATAGGATAGCTTAAAATAGCGGAGGAGTTTTACAGAGATCTGTACAGTAGCCGAGACAACCACGACCTTAATACTATAAGAACTAGCAGTAACCCAGACGACAGCCCACCGGTAATGATAGAAGAAGTCAGAAAAGCTTTGGAGAGCATGCACAGAGGCAAAGCTGCTGGTGAGGATCGGGTAAACATCAGATCTGCTGAAAGATGGAGGACAGATTGTGTTAGAAAAACTAGCCACTCTATTTACGAGGTGTCTCCTGACGGAAAAAGTACCAGAGTCTTGGAAGAACGCTAACATCATCTTAATACATAAGAAAGGAGATGACAAGGACTTGAAGAATTACAGGCCGATCAGCTTGCTCTCTGTAGTATACAAGCTATTTACAAAGGTAATTGCTAGCATAGTAAAGAAAACATTAGAATTCAATCAACCGAAGGAACAAGCAGGATTTAGAACAGGCTACTCAACAATTGACCACATTCATACTATCAATGAGGTAATAGAGAAATGCTCAGAGTATAACCAACCACTATACATAGCCTTCATAGATTACGAGAAGGCGTTTGATTCAGTAGAAATATCAGCCGTCATGCAGACACTGCGGAATCAGGGAGTAGATGAAATATATATAAACATTCTGGAAGAAATCTACAGGGGATCAACTGCTACCATAGTGCTTCATAAAGAAAGCAACAGAATACCAATAAAGAAGGGTGTAAGGCAGGGGGACACAATCTCCCCAATGCTATTCACTGCGTGCTTACAGGACGTTTTCAGAAGCCTAGAATGGGAACAGTTAGGGATAAGAGTTAATGGAGAGTACCTCAGTAATTTGCGCTTCGCCGATGACATTGCATTGCTGAGTACCTCAGGGGACGAATTGCAACTCATGATTACGGAGTTAGACAAGGAGAGCAGAAAGGTGGGTCTTAAAATTAATCTGCAGAAAACGAAAGTAATGTACAACAACCTCGGAAAGGAGCAGCGCTTTGCGATAGGTAATAGTGCACTTGAAGTTGTAAAAGACTATGTCTACTTAGGGCAGGTAATAACCGCAGAGCCTAACCACGAGATTGAAGTAACTAGAAGAATAAGAATGGGGTGGAGCACATTCGGCAGGCACTCTCAAATTATGACAAGTAGATTGCCACTGTCCCTCAAGAGGAAGGTATATAACAGCTGTATCTTGCCGGTACTTAGCTACGGAGCAGAAACCTGGAGACTCACAAAGAGGGTTCAACTGAAATTGAGGACGACGCAGCGAGCAATGGAAAGAAAAATGGTAGGTGTAACCTTAAGAGACAAGAAGAGAGCAGAGTGGATTAGGGGACAAACGGGAGTTAAGGATATCATAGCTGCAATAAAGAAGAGGAAATGGACATGGGCCGGGCATGTAGCACTGTAGACAGGATAACCGCTGGTCATTAATGGTCACCAACTGGATTCCCAGAGAAGGGAAGCTGGGTAGGGGGAGACAGAAGGTTAGGTGGGCAGATGAGATTAAGAAGTTTGCGGGTATAAATTGGCAACAACAAGCACAGGACCCGGGTTAACTGGCGGAACATGGGAGAAGCCTTTGTCCTGCAGTGGACGTAGACAGGCTGATGATAATGATGATGATGATGATGATGATTGCGCATGTCTGGGGCATCATAACAACATGTATATATTCTGCATGTGCGCCTTTTACTAGAAAAGGCACACATACGTAGTTTTAAGGACCGTAGCGCTTATCACGCTGCGCTGACCATGCAACAATAAGGCGGGTGTTTCCAATGCTTTGCTAAGACGAGACGGTGGTGGCACCTACCCGTCATCTTGCAATCTACACCTTATCACCTCTGAGACGGGGCGCCGCACACCCGTCTAAGAGCCACGCGCTTCGTTTTCCAAGAAAACTGCCAGATGGCGCTCATGTATCACGTGGGACGTGACTTGATGCGTTCGTTCGCCTCCGCTGCACGTTCTAGGCACTCTAACGCAGCGCGTCCAGAATACTATTCACCACTTTTCTTGCGCAGAACATCGAATAAATGTTCTGTTCACTCTCTCTACGCGCAAGACTATCGTCTTTCGAACACATTTGCAGATTACCATCGAGATACGGGGCCAACTTTTTTCTCTCGCCGCCACACTCATGGTTATTGAGGACCTAACCTCGGACGCTATATTGACTTCATTGTTTACTTTAATACTGCTCAGACTTCACGAATAACCTCTTTTTACTGCTTAAGTTAACCGGACATTGTTAGACACCTTTTTCGGTGAGACAAAGCAGCGGAGTTATATTGGCTATATTAACCTTTTGCAATCATCTTCCACTTATCAGGGAAAATTGTAACAGCAAATTCTATTCAGCTAACCAAAGCCTTCTCCTAAAACAGACTTGAAGCGGTGGCGTAACTTCATGTCAAAACTCCTCTTTTATATCTAGACTGTTGCACACTGCCCGAAAAAAATATAGATTGCCAACGTTAAGACTGAATTAGTTATCTGATTTTCTATTGCCTCATCATAAGGCTCGCTTTCGAAACTGACGTGGCCGCAGTATTTCTCGCCTCTCAATGTCAGCTAACCGCAGAGGCACGACGTTCTTGGAGTTAGTACTACAGCGATTGGCCAAAATGGTCCGTATATAGAAAAATATAATCATATATTTGCATTGTAGCACGAGAATATCTTCATAAGAAAGAGAATAATTTTTCCCCACACCTTCGTCCATACCTTCAATCTCATCTCTAGGCTGTCGGCATCTCTTGTAATTTATAGTATTCCACGATATACTACATCGTGCTATCCTAATCTCGAAAAATGAACTGCATTTCTCTATTGCTCGAGACATTTTAATAGTGTGACAAATCTTAAGAAAAGCAAATACCTTCATATAGGTTCTAGATTCATTTCAGGGGGTTACTCTGCAGCCCTTACGTTCCAGTTCAGTAATTAGGAAATGGACACACATGTAGGACGAAGAAGGTGGCTTGCGAATCTCTATACCCACCTCTGATAGTTGGAGGTCATGCTCTTCTTGGTGCCGCTTGAAAGATTCGTAGGTTACTTCAATTGCTGGAACCTCGGGAAAGATGCTTTTTTTTCGGCAGGCAGCCCAGAATGCGCTGCTTGAAAGTGTCGAACACCTTGTCACTCGGCCATAATGCCATTGTCTCACCTTGGGAGCTGACCTGTGAGCACGGCTTACATTGTTATTTAAATACACGATACAAATTGTGGTTCTTACACGATGCTTTGACACTTTCAATTATGTAAGTTTACATGTCTATATGGAACGCAATATTGTCGTCACAACCAAAAACCAGAACCAGAGAAAAGCATCAGGCAGTAAAGTACTTCACCCCTAAAAATTACCGCCACATATCCTTCACACCCTCTCATATGCGTTTTTTACAGCCAAAGCTGTATATCGCTAGGAAAAACTAAAAACCATTAGGCATCGTTGACACGATCGGTCTCCCACCGGTTTGGTGTCCCGAGCGGTCTGTATTGGTTGTGTTATCAGTTACATTGTTTTCAGCGTCGTACCCAAGCATGCGTGTCATTGGCTGCACTTGTGAGTAACGTTGTTGATCCCGTTGCAGCCGTGGTGGTGAACACGCGCGTATCTCTTACTGCAGTTAGCTTCCACGTGGGTACGCCACAGACAACTCTAGAAGAGTGTGAGAGGAAGGAAGGAAGGAAGGAAGAAGGAAGGAAGGAAATAGAGGGAAAAGAACGGCAGGGAGGTTAACCAGTCTATAGTCAGCCTGTTTGCTACCCTGCGCATGGGAGAGCGATGGGGGAGATAAAAGATAGAGAGCAGAGAGGGAAGAGAGAAACACAGCACATTCGGCAGCACACGCGCGCAAACTCAGTGATAGTCCAGTCTTGTCTTTCGCGGTGTGTGACATTGCTGTTACAGCCGCTTGTTCAAGTTCGTGTCGCGTAGGAATTGAGCTCACAAAACGTGAGGGAGCTCACAACATTCGCCAGGCCGATGGTGTAGTCCGGGCACGAAAAAAGGCCCGCAAGGCCGAGTGCCAGCAGCAACTGAGTACCGATGATCCTGCAGCCTTCCAAGCGGTGCTCCATCGTGAAGGGCTGTTCCACGCGCTCGCCGCACAGCCGCAACGCACGTGCCGGCACACCTGCCGCACCCAAGCGGAGAGTGAAAGAGCGTTGCCAATTGGCTTATTTGCCCCCCCGCTTGCGTGCGGCAGGGGTCCCGGCACGTGCGTTGCGGCTGTGCGGCGAGCGCGTGGAACGGCCCGAACGGCAAGACAAGCGCCGGCGGCGGGCGGCTCCCGCAAACCACGCCGCCGAGTTATCTCGCGATGTCAAGCGCTTGCAACAACGTCGCGCGGAACAAGCCGCGTTGCGGGCGCAACAGCGTCAACGTGATGATAGCGGGGGCGCGGTAGCCGGCGCGAACGCCCGCTTTCGGCGGGAGTTTCTTCAGCGGCACATTGGCTTCGGCTGCGACGCCTGTGACCGCCTGTGGTTTGAGAATGACCACTGTGATTAACGCATTGCTAAACGCATTTAACAGCTCATAACACTCCTCAGTGACCATGATTATGGGAGGTACAGTGCGGCATGTGAAATAAGCACTGCACTGCAGCAAACCCAAGCCATGCGTGTGTCCATCTTCAGTAGGAAGCACGAACATGTGGCTAATAAGTGTGACAAGCTTCAGTGCAGCAACGGCTTGAATCCACTGCTAAACACCGGGGCCACACGTTTCAGCTTTCACTGGTTAACTTTCAGTAAGGAGTGCCTAGGCGCTGCTATTTTTTTAACAAGTTATTCAATTGAAGTCTAGGTTTTGACCTACGATATAATTTGTAGTTGATTCCGTGTGCTCCATAGCATTATGAATTTATCTGTACTTCGGAATTACGAAGTACCCGCGCTGAGATCAAAGCGCACAGCCTCAGCAAAGACGCATTCGTGAAGAGCTTTTAAGCGACCGATCGCCAAGAAAGATTGCCTTGCCCGTCAGCATAGGTTTATCAATGCTACAGTGATTACAGTCTGTCCACTGCACCCAGGATAGCTTGGGACGAACACTGCAAAACACACATGAACTACTGGAAAGTGCACCAGCAGTGTGCTAAGGAGTGGCAAAACATCTCGCTTTTAAGCAGAGCCAAACGAATCCTTTACACCACAGCTACGCGCTGAAAGCCTGTCCGCATAATGCAGGTTTTGCTGGTGCTTCTCCTGAAAACAAGAGCCTTAAATTGCCAAACATTTTTCGTCGTGATCCGCATTTGTATACGAATGCTTGTAGAAAATAAAAAGCTCATAAAAAGCCAAGTGGCACACCTTCACTTCAGTTGCTAATCAAGAGCATGTAGAAGTGGCGCAGACGATAGCAGCTGTGTCACAATAAATGCGAACGTCCTAACCGCGGTGTAAAGAAGTGTTCGCCTGTCTTGGAGTTTTTTTTTTGCTCCTGGTGCTTTCCCTTTGGGAATGTGGTCTCGCGTTGCCTAGAACCAAGGAGGGCACCTTGCAGTTGCACACTTTCACAACTCAATTTGATGACAAGAGCTAGATACGCGGTGCAGCTAAAGCCACACTTTTGCACATTAGTGCTATACGTCGCCATTCAGTGGCATTTACGGCAGATGGATCTTAATGGACTATTTGAGCTAGTCAGCAGACTTAGTTGGGCTGGTTGGTTCGATGCTGGTGCAGTGACGTGAATGCGCTTTTAAAAAGCGGATAGTGAATAAACTGTACGGAAACAGCGCGATGTGTGTATCTTCTCTCAGGCTCAATAAGTATCTCCAAAGCGCATCTTCATCATGGTCATTTGGGTAAGTTGTCCGACGTCTTACACAAGCATGCCACTGTCAACAAATAGTGCTTTGTGAAAGCAGCGTCACCAGACAATGTCAAGTAGGAGGACGTACGTTGTTACAGCACAACACAGTTTTCTTCACCAAAGTATACAAATTTGTCAGTGTCTCAAACTAAATCGACAGACCACGCACATGTGCAGTGCACATGGCATGCGATTTTAAGCTGTTTGGCTTCATCACGGTTAGTTTGCTAGCTTTATGTTCACTAAATTTGATAATAAATGATGTAATTTTATGACAAACATGAATTACGGGTGGTGACATCAAAGTATGACAACCATGGCATGTACAATATAATTTACGTTGCATGGAGGCGAGCGACGCGTGGCGGTCCAATGAAACGGATATGTACCAAAATTGATATGACAAGACCTTTTTGTAAGACGAAAATAACCGATAGGTGGCAATATGAAAATCGTAACATTCATGCTATGTACGGCGTCACTTAGATGCCACTATCATGGTGCACTCAGGGCCGTTTAGATTGCTTTACAGACTTCAATTTTGGTATCAGCGTGGGTGACGAACATGACAGGTAGCACGCATATTATGACATGCATGACATGTACGGTGGGAATTACATGACACGGTATTGATGCGCTTCAGGCCGTTTTGTTAACTGGATCGATACAAAAATCGTCACGGCGTGACACAAGAGTGGGAAAACATAACTGACAGGCCAACTATTGTATACATCTATTGTACATTGTATACACGTCACATTAGTGTGGTAATTGTATGTGCTTGCATGCATGACAAACACGCCAAATTAATTGAACTACACCCTATGATATATGAATGACGCAACCTCATACAAACAAGGCCCTGTACGGAGCTCTTTGCCGGCTGCTTCGCAATACACTAATTCCCGACTTGCTAATCCCCCTGTATGTTCCTTTCTTCCTCCTTCTCCTCCGCCGTGCGAGGGATGGGCTGAATTTAAACCGGTTAATAGTTCAAGAAAAAGACCCATTGAAAGAGATAAACTCGACCACATGTACGAGTCATTGATATCGTAGTTGGTTGTGCGAATGAACGAAGTCTTTCTATACTGAACACTTCAATGCTGCCTTGCAGTGATTGCGAAGGGATGTTCGGACATAACGTTTCTTTAATTAGCGTTACAATTAACTTTCGCTTTGACTCGTCTAATTTCGTTACCCATAACACTCTTCTCCCCTCACCTCGACTCCCTCGCTATCAATGGCACCGATGAGTGTCTGAGCATAGAGGTACAAGGCACCGCCGTACAACATAGCTTTGGTGCCGTCCGAGTAGTAAAGCGGTCGCTGCAGTGCGCCGATGGAGAGGGAGAGATGGTTGAGCACTTGTACGTACTCCACGTACGGCAAGTTGTAGTTGTTACCGAGTAGCAGGCTCCTCAGTGCCTGCATCCGTGCCAAACAGCAGACGCTGACGGCGACGCGCCTCGATCCAGAACTCAGGTAAAGGACGTGGCGCCTTCAGGGAAATGTTTGTACACTTCCTCGAGCCGACTCGGAGACAGGAACTTCTGCGAAGGCCACACGACAGTTTGCACGTTGCTGAGCTTCTCCAAGGCTGCTTTCTTGATCCTCGAGTCGAGCCATGAGGAAGTACCTGTTTTGTTCATAGCCGCCTGCAGGTGAAGGAACATCACAGTGTCCACGAAGTCACACAGAATTCGTACTCGTAGTGATTCGCGTATCACAGCGTTCTTTCTTGGCGATCGCTTTCAAGGTAATGCGGTAAGAAACGGCAATTCGTCTTGACTGTAAGGGTGTCGTAAAAAGAAATAAGATCATATTGCGCCCCTACCAAACATGCTCCGAGTTGAAGGAAATAGTGTGGCTGAGCACACCAGTTCCACTAGCCGGGTACATAGCTTAAATAGAATATGTGGGAATCGGAAAGCATTGCGACTACAGGTGAGCGAGATAGCAACGTCAC
Source organism: Rhipicephalus annulatus (assembly GCA_013436015.1). Lineage (NCBI taxonomy): Eukaryota > Metazoa > Arthropoda > Arachnida > Ixodida > Ixodidae > Rhipicephalus > Rhipicephalus annulatus. The sequence goes on along the minus strand of WOVY01011902.1, from coordinate 30,388 downwards.
ATGCATTGATGTGTAACACGTACGGTGGCTACACAAATGACCATGCAACCATAAAGTGACCTATTTCGACCACATTCTCAACGCATAACTGCCGACAAAGTGATGGACATAAGAACGCAAAAATTTGATTCGCGTATTGGGGGAGGATGACTAAGGCACAAAAAATGATAAGCATTTTCGGAAGTGCTGCTCCAAAAAAAAAGTTGGCTGTGGCTTAGCTCAGTCATGCCTGGGTGAGCGCCGAGAGAGTATTGTTAATCGCATGCTTAGCTTGGTTATCTGTATGGTTACGCTTATGAAGGAGTGCAGCTGAAAGTTCTGGAATACACTTGCAGGCACAGCTTGAACAAGCACATCAAAGACCATAACAAGCAGTCGTTCATTGTGGCGTTTAACAGGTGACATAGAGGGGCTGGCTCTTTATGCGTATATTTGTTTGTGAAAGTTATATAGCGCTAATTCTTAGAGCGAACACATACGAAAAGCATGACATCATCCCTCTTAACGCGACTTTGCGTGCTTGTGGCAAAATATGGCGCTGGATAACACTCACGAAGAAAAACTAGCCTAGTATCGAATGTTGCCAGGCGCTCACCTGGACGACTTCTTCCAAGTGTTCGACGACACTTCGTCGTTCCTCTTCTGAAAATTGAGTGACGGAAGTCAAGGCGGCTACAAGCAGCTTGAAGCTTGGCTCGACTCGACGAGCGCAAAAACGAGGGCGTGCCTCCTTGGCCTGGGCCTCACTGCCATGAAGGACGAGCAGAAAGCATCTGGGGTAGGCTACTGCCCCGTATGTTTGAGCAAACAAGTATGCCACATGGCGCAGCAGTGTCGTGTCATTAACCCTGTTTAGTACCTTCATATGCTGTTGAACACAGACAGGTCACTCACAAGCACCAGTTCGTCTAATGTGACGGGAGGAGTGATTCTCAGCACGGCGTTGAACATGTCTCGCATATGCACTGCAAGGGGCAGAGAAGTGATCTTGTTGATCTCGCCTAGGCGAAACAAAGCCCCTGCGCGAGCTTTGGAAAACCCTGCCGGCATATGGTATTAAACATGTATTCAAAATTGCGAATTGTTTCTGACATTTCATCGTGGTCGGGTACGCTGCGCAAGTCATTGGTGAATATCCTGAAGAGTCCGGTGTACACGCTTTCCAAGTGTTTCTTTGGAATCGTCTGCATCAAAGCTTTCCAAATGACAATCTCTCTGTTAATTCCGAAGAATATACGCCTTTGAACTTTCCCTGCGACAGCTGGCAGTACCCTGAGAGCAAATCACAGGTCGGCGTTCCAGTTGAAGGAAAGGTCAAACAGGGCCATAGCCGGAGGTACATCCTCTGGTGATTTCTCTGTCAAGAGGATACCCCGTGCTTCCATGAATTCTTTCAGGATGTGAATTTCGGACTCCTCTTGTGCCATGCAGCTTTTAAATATCGCATCGATTTTCCTGCCGTCTGAAAAGTGAACCACGCCGGTTCTCAGCGTCTTCGGAAAGTTGAGGAGCCACTGCCAGGAGCATATCGTTCATCTGAGAGCGTGACATGTAGGACTCTCCAATACCCTTCCAGCGTCCACACACGCGAGCACCAAAGTCGTGGCAAGGATCAATGTTCTTGTCCAATTGATTTTCTATACGGTCCCTGCAAAGAAAAAAATGAATAGATAGATAGATAGATAGATCGATAGATAGATAGATGGATAGATAGATAGATAGATAGATAGATAGATAGCATCACGTCACTCCAGGGGTGTCGACAAGGTTTATTACCGTCTGAAGCAACAGGGCTACAACGAAGCGCGTCGGTGGGGCTTGTTTGCCAGAGCGGGGGCCCACGTGCACTTCTTTCTTTTTAGTGGTGTGAGCCTTCACCTTGGCATACGACCCACTACTAGAAATAGGTGGCAATATTCCTCTTCAAGAAAAAAAGAAAGAGCATCGTCTCGATGCATGTAAAGTTATTGCAAAAAACACCAAAACAAAGCAGCTTAAACAATAAAAAGGGCACAAATAATCAAATGTTACACGCGATAAGTTCACCAATTATGAGGCAATTGTCGGAGCACAAATAAAAAAAAACAGGAAAAGTGGTCTTTTAGGAACGCACAAAATAAGGCTTCATGCGCACCACGTGAACTATGTCAGAGGTTGGTTGTCTTCGTTGTACCCATCGTGACGACCTAGCGTCCGGAAACCACTTCGTAGTTTACGTCATTCACGCGGCGTAATACTTTATACGGACCGAAGTATCTGCTGAGCAACTTTTCGGAGAGGCCACGGCGACGAACAGAGGTCCGAACCCAAACTTGGTCTCCCGGACTGTAAGATACGTCATTGTGACCCATATTGTAACGTCATGCATCGACCTGTTGCTGCTGACCAATGTGTAGCCGGGCGAGCTGGCGAGTTTCCTCGGCACGTGCTCTGCGAATTCTTCTGCGTCAGTTGTTAATTGATCGGCGTCTTCACAAGGAAGCATCGCATCCAGCATCGTCTGAACTTCGCGGCCGTAGAGAAGGCGAAACGGTGTCAATCGGGTTGTTTCTTGAACGCCGGAGTTGCAAGCGAACGTCACATAAGGCAAAATGCGATCCCATGTTTTGTCTTGGACGTCGATGTACTTGGAGATCATGTTCGTGACTGTCTTATTTAGTCGCTCGGTTAAGACGTTGCTCTGCGGATGGCAAGCAGTCGTCGTTCGATGCCTAGTGTTACTTAGTCGAAAAACTTCATCAGTAAGCTGTGCAGTGAACTGCAGTTCCTCTGTCAGTTATCACTGTAGATGTAGCACCGTGGTGCAGAACAATGTGGCACATGAAGAACTGTGCTACCTCAGAAGCCGTGGCTCGTGGCATCGCCTGTGTCTCAGCATAACGGGTCAAATAGCCAGTTGCAACAATGACCCATTTCTCGTTCTTTGCCGTGTTGATGCTGGACGAGAACTGCACCAAGGCTGATGTTACATGCGTATGTGTGCACCTCTGTTTCAGCATCATCGTCAAAATGCACAAGAACAGGGGCTGACTGCATCTGCTGTCGTAGCTCGGCAAAAGCAGCCTGTTGCTCAGTAGCCCATACAAACGGTGTGTCGTCGCGTGTAAGGCGAGTCAAGGGTTCCGCTATCTACGAAAACCCTCTAATAAATCGGCAATAGTAGGCGCACAAGCCCAGAAAGCGCCGAACAGCCTTTTTGTCTGTAGGATGCGGAAACGCGGCTACAGCGGCAAGTTTGTAGGGGGTGGGGTCGGACTCCTTTCGCGTTGACTACATGGCCAAGGAATTTGAGCTCTTCATAACCAAAGTGACACTTCTGTGGTTTGAGTGTAAGGTCTGCTGAATGAATAGCCTGTAGCACACTCCTGTGGTGGGGAACATGTTGCTGGAAGGTATCAGAAAAAACGACAACATCATCAAGGTATACGAGACAAGTTTGCCACTTCAGACCAGTAAGCACAGTGTCCATCATTCGCTGGAAAGTTGCGGGCGTTGAGCACAAACCAAAAGGAAGGACTCGAAATTCATACACGCCATCAGGGGCCACAAAGGCCGTTTTCTCGTGGTCTCGCTCGTCAACCTCAATCTGCCAGTACCCGCTTTTTAAATCCAAAGAGGAAAAATAGCGGGCGCGGCGTAATCTGTCTAACGAGTCCGTTTCTGTATTGCAGTAAGTAAATGTAGAAATCACTTGTATCACCGCACCTTTAATGAAAAAATATTTGAATTTATTGCACATTCATCAAGCTAGTGACACTGTATACAGGACAATATCTCCTGCATGCTCAGGTGTGTATGTGCAGGCTTTGTAGTTATGACCTTGCTATCTCTGCAAGCACTCTGTTCCTTTGCTATTTGTGAACTTGCCAAGCAAGTAGGTCTGAACAAATTTTAGAGTGCCGTGTGGGCTAGTTGGTAACTGCTTCATTATGTTACACCGTGAGGAAAGAAGCCAAGGTATGCTGTGCTGTGTCCCATTATTTGATTCTCTTAGCTTTTTCCTCATTTTTGGAGCGCTGTAACAATGAACATTTGAGGGCATTCACTTGGAGCTCGTGTTATCACATTTGGCAGCATGCTCCAAGCCTAGCTCATCTCGACATGATTAACCCCTCAAGCACTAATGACGACCTGTGCTCGTTGTGGCTCTTCAAAAATGTTTCAAGGAGATCACTGAAATTGTGTTTTCCTGTTCAAAACACAGATGGGAGCACAGGTTTCATGACTCCCGCTTTTATTGAGCCTGCCCACTAAAAGGGTGATGCATGCCTTGGTTTTCCGTTCATTATAAACGAACATGGCTTCACCTGTGAGGCGATCTCACATTGGATATCTTTCTCCTTTAGATGACGAAAGGGGTAGGGATGAGAATGCTGGTGATTGATTGATTTTGTCATTTGTGAATTTTATTTGAGATTACACTTCAAATGTCTCAGGAATGAGGTGTTGCATGACTGTGCAAAATTGATGAATAATGCATTTTCGCAAATATTTTTCTGTTTTGACACGTCACCGAAGCATTTCATGTCGTACAAAAATCTTCATTCTTCAAAGGTATAACTGCACTTAGCAGACGGGGAGATATAAAAGCACAGTTATACCTTTGAAGAATGAATATCAACCAACTAGCCCATTTCGGTGCTGTCCTGCTATAATGGAATGGCGAATTTCGAACAATTTTTTGTGATTTATTTGGCACCCAAGGGGCTAAAGACATCACAGTTGCGCTCACATTATCTGCGTAGAAAAAAATTATTTTGAATTGAAAATTGGCCATCCCCTTGTTTTAGCAAAAAGGTACCACAAAATACATACCGATTTCTCGGAAAGAAAGACAAAACGTTGCGCTCCTAGGCTTAAGCCTGGAACCAGCACTTTTTGGGGGTTGTTACTCTACAGATATAACTAGAAGGCTAGCAATGTGTTGTGCAAGGGCCAGTAAGCCGAGAAGCCTGAGCACTTACACTGAATGTGGCAAGGGACCAGCGGAAACATGCTGCAGCTTTTAGCACGTGATTCTTCAATACCATATAATTATGAAAATCAAACTTCAAATGATTACTTGCAGCTGGTTATCAGTGTCCATGCACTTAGAGTGAAATTCACCATTGCACTGTGATTGCTGGTAGCATATTGGTTAGCTTAAATGGCACAGAGATCATCCCGAAAACGCGTCGGTCACGATTTCAAACTGCACACCATATCAAATTTTTTTACCAACTAAAATGCTTGTTCTTCATCATAAATTCATATGGACCTGATTGCAGTTTTGTGCAACAAACAGTAGTGGATGGCCATTTTCACCTACATTACTCCTCCTCCGTTCTGCAAAAGTGAGCTGTTATAAACGAGTTATTCTCTTGGAGCTGACAAAACACCACATTGTAAAAACTGGAGAGTATCCGCACAAAACCTATTGAGAACTGCGCAGTTGCATTGTGGGGCTAAAGCATGTGGACATTTTGTGCCATCGAGCAGGCTTTTGTTATTGTTATGAGGCCCAGCAACACATAGTGCTGGGATTGTTGACATAGTTCCTTAGAAGTCAGAGTGGGTTAAAAGCCAGTGTAAGATGCCTCAACTGCTGAAGTTGAGGCCTCTCTGTAATGGTGCAGACAAAAAATTGCTGCAGACATTCCATACTACTGAGAGAAAACAATGGAAGGCATGGCACCAAAACACCACACCATTTACGTGTTTGCAAGGCATACAATCTTTGCAGGTCAACTGCACCAAGGCGGATGAACCGTAAACAAGAGAGCCACAAGGTGCTACCAAGCGTCAGGCTGTACGGCCCAAAAAATTGAGCTCATGAAAGTGAGCGCATAGTGTGAACTGTAGGTGACTGCATCTGTTTGTATATTCACAGCAAGGTCGACAGCTGGAACAGTTCGTAGAGTTCAATTTTGGTTGTAGCAATGCAAAAAACAGGACGAAGTGGACACACATTGCAAATAAGCTGATTGTACAAGTTGAGCGAGACGGGTTCAGCAAGAGTTTCATGCCACGCCTTGAGTTTATGCTACCACCGAACAATGTATTTCACCTTTCTTATCTAGTTACACCTGTATATCCACAAACTGACCTCCCAGAGAAATATGTATTCTAAGGGTGTCATACTTGCGATTTTCATCATAAAGGAGCCTGACCCGATAGAATTTCTCTGCCATGATTACTGCAAGCCGGTTGCAGAAAGAAGTCGGCCGCTATTGAGAAATTTGATCCTAATTGGGCTTAACTGCAATGAACAGTGCATTATGCACTACAGGTATCATCCGAGTGGGCGCTGGGCAGCCATTGACGCCTATCAGCAAAGCGATATTTATTCGCGCCAATACTTAATGCACTTGAATGTGGTGCGGAGCGTATATATAGTGCGGTTTCCACGCGTGCATGCACGTTGACGATCGTGTCCTAATCATCGGAAATGAATTTTCAGAGTCCGACACATCTAGCACAAGTGATCGATCAAACAGCTCATACCCATCGAAAGTAGAGCGCGTGACAATTGTACAAAGCACTAAGATCAATTGGAGGTTGCTTCATAGCGCGTACCTTACTCACCTGTCGTAGTGGTCGAGTACGAATATTCAAGAGTGACGAAGTATCACATCTTCACATGTGACAAAGCATACGCCAAACTTCATAACAAATGCAAAAATTAATGCGCATAACTTAAGAGAGTCGCGAAAGAATAATTTGTATCGCGCGAACTTTGCGTGCATGTTTGCAAACACAGACGATGTCGATGTCGACCGAGCTCTTGGTAAATTTGATACAAATTGGCGTAAAAACGGCGTAAAAACGTACAAATACCGCACCAATAATAATAATATTAATAATTATCTAAACAATCTAAATCTATTATTTTAAACTGATTTAGACTCCCCCATAAACTACAATTGACGTGTCATGCACCACGCGGCTTGAAATGTAACTCAATGCATCACCGTTATGAAAGTAGTGCAGACATCGCGTTCATGCATTATCTACACAGGAAGACAATCAGGTCACGTTTTCACAATAAGCTTTTATTATAATGCTGTTGGTTGTAAGTGCTAGGCCTTCACTTCGAAAGAACATGAAACTTTGGCCAGGCTTTTGATATCTTGGTTTTTCCAGAGCTTTGGAAAATCTACTAAATCAGAAATGATAAACAGTCGGTGAGAAATTGCAGGTCAGGAAATTCACTAATTAAACACTACGCAATAAGTACGTTAAATAATTAAGCAGCTGCATCAGATGAGAGACTAAAATTTCATTATTAGTGGAAGCCTCAGTCTAGTGCCAATGTCAACACAATGCACTTGTCATCAGTGTACCTGTTCAGGTAGTGGTCATCATCGGTAATTGTAGTTTTTTTTGTGGTTTTACGTGCCAAACAATGATATGACAAGGCACGCCGTAGTGGAGGGCTCCGTAAATTTTGACCATCTGGCGTTGTTTGACGTGCACTGACGTTGCACGTACTGCAGTTTTTACCATTTCGCTTCCATCGAAATGTGACCGGCGCGGATGGTATAGACCTTTGGCTTTTGCCTCAGCAGCTAAACACCCTGAGCACTGCACCTCCGCGGCGGATTCGTTTTAAGCAAGAATTTGTAAATTTGGCAAGCCAAATACGCAAATGCGTTAACGGAGTGCTCACGACCATAGCACTGCATACATCGCGACAGGAGGTACCGCCAAGTTTTGGAATCTCAAAAATAATTTATTTGAAGAGGCAGTAAAATATAATTTGATAAGCACACATTTACATCCTAAGGTGAAGCTATTATTTTGAACCTACCTTCTGTCCACTGCAGATCGATGGCTCCTCCAATGATCTCTAACCCACCCTTCTTGCATGAGCAGATTTCACTTTAATCCTCTATTTCTGAATTGCCTTTTGTAGTTTGCTGCCCTTTCTATCTCTTGGTCTACATTGTTTGGCTCCAATCAACAGCCTTTCCTTATGTCGTGAACTACCCAGGTCCGCTTTGTACTCTCTCAAGATGTACTAGGATATTGGTTGCTCCTGCGTGTTCCCAGATACATTTTGTTGTCATCCCATCTTTTAGAATGACGCCTACAAATTTTCAGTCAATTGCACACTCTACAGTTTTTAGCTTCTTACAGAGTTTCTGCCTCGTATGTTAGAACTGTAAGGAATGCCTATACACAAGCTGTTGTGCATTTGTGTATCATCAAAATACACTTGTTAAGCCCGGAATAGAACCACAAGCTTAAGCTCTGTAGCGCATTCTCCAACCACACCACAGCCACTGTGGTGTGGTTGCACAGCGCCTGTGCAACCACAAGGACTTTACTCACGTCTATAAGCAACAAAACACCTTATAAGATATATCATATAACTACATACACCATCAATTGCACTTACACTGTTTACAGGAATACTTACCAGTGCCTCATACAACAAGCATGGAGGCACCTCTCGTGCTCTAATACATGTACCATCCAACTGTTATGTATAGCTGCACACCAAAGCCATGTATTCTGAGAGTATATCTATTCACTAAAAGCTTACCAACAGCTCATGCAACAAGCATGGAGGCACCCTCATGCTATAACACGCGTACCATCCAGCTGTTATGTACGGCTGCACACCACCACAAAAGAGGGAAAGCACTGGTCATAAGTGAAAGGCTGTCGTGATAAGCGTGCCAGTGGACAAGCACTCAACTTGCTTCATTATTCATAAGTCCTAGTAATTCACTATTGGTTTAGCACTTCACCATTATGACAGCTTCTTTTTCTAACTGTAGTCATGCCCTGCTGATGTGATTATCTGTGCCGACTCCACATTTCCGTCCATGAGCTGCTGTTTTAGAACATCCTTTTGAGCTTCAGCAGGCTTTGAAAGACTTGATGAAAGTTGGGATGATCTAGGCGTCTTTGTAGAATAGAATCTGACTTGATGCTCGACTTTCTTGTTTGCTGGTTCATTAGATTGGTCTGGCATTTTTGTTTTCCTGATGCCTTCAACGGGCTGCAAGGCTGGCTCAAACAACTTACCTTCTCAACCACTTACTCTGACCCATCGCCATCCACTTTTGCTTGTTTGACATACTCCATCTTCGCTTTGAATAATGCTGCACTTGAGACTTTGTGGCTGCGTCCAGCTTCGTAATGCAATCCATTATGTGCAATGCCTGGCTCATTTCACTTGCTGTTTCAAGTGGGCTCTCATAGTCATTATTGTCACTGCATGATGGTGTATTAGCAATGACGACACAGTGAATGTGCACCTGTAAGTATGCACACACACTGCACAATCCTTGCATCTCAAGGGACAGCAAGCGTCCTCCATAACTTTCGTCACGGTATAAGAGTGCCCTTTAGTAGACTGAGAAGGTTTAGTCCACGTGTCATCTTTGTTTATTTTGCACAGCCTACCATTTCAGTGCCAGACCTGTGGTACCTTTCCATTGCAGTCAACTTCTTGCCCTTTGAACAAAGAAGAAGAAGTGTCTCTTTAGAAGAACGCTTGTTTCAGCGCTCTGTTTCATTTTAGTGAAATCATCGGTCTTTTGAGGTGCCTCGCCTCTCCGTCTTGCGGTGATGGACACGGAGCATGCCAGAGGCCCGCCTGGTCACAAGTCCTCACACCCGTCAACCACAAGGAAGCGAGCTGGCTCTCCCAGTGACACTGAGGACACCGATCTCTACTCTATGTCGGAACACGACACATCCGATGGCAGCTTTATACCTGTCCGGGGTAAGAGGGCAAAGAGAAGGACGGCGAATACAGCAGCATTAGCTCCTGCAAGCACAGCGACTGTGCATTAAAGGCCTGCGCGCTGGCCGCACGTCATCATCTTCATGCCCGAAGATCCATCAAGCAACCTGCGGCTCCTGAACAGGCAAGCCCTTTCGGTTGCTCTCGAATGTGCGGTGCCACATCAAATTAAGGACGTACGAGTAAACCCAAGGAAGAACATTCTCGCCATAGACGTGCACGATGTGAGTGCGCTAGGACAGCTGCAGCAAATGACTGAGCTAGGTGGCATTAAAATGCGCCCCTTTATCCCGATGGATGACAAATCAATTGCCGGTGTAATTTATGACATCGACACTGCCATTCCTAATGCTGACTTGTCTACCCTCATCAAGCCTGCAAACGAGGGAATTGTCATTACGCAAGTGCGGCGCCTTGGAAATACGCGCTGCGTAAAAGTGTTTTTCAGGGGAGATTGCATACCGTCCCACGCTAAAGTTGGACATTTTCGACATCCGGTTCGACCATTCATCCAAAAGCCACTTCAATGTCATCAGTGCTTCAGGCTAGGACACGTCAAGGGCGTATGCCCCAACTTACGACTGTGTCCCCGCTGCGCTGAACCTCATGCTGAAGACACCTGTCGGGCGACTACTCTGAAGTGCGCCAACTGCAGTGGTCCTCATGCTGCCTCGTCGAAAGACTGTCCTCGAATCCAAAAGGAGCGCGCGGTTCTCAGACAAACGGCCCGAGACAACTCAACACACAGGGAGGCAGCCGAAGTAGTCCGGCGTCGGCGTCGGCGTCAGCATCATCGAAAGTCTTCAAAGAAGGCACATTCCCGAGACGCTCCTTCCCACTCTTTAGCGGTTCTATCCAGTAGCGCCGCGAAAGGGCCCACCACTTCTACGAAAGAAACAGAGAAGCCTCCTTCTCTGGAGGAATGGCCCACGCTCCCGACGCGCTCTTCTGCCAAGGAACCTCTGCAGGTTGTGGCAACACAAGAGCCGTCTCCAACCATGGAAGATTTGCCTAAAACTGATCGTCAAGTGATCTCGGTGCTGCGTTCCCTTATAGAAGCCATCCGAGCGATATTAGTCGACATGAAGACACCATCTGCTCGAAGCGCACTTGGACTATTGGACGCCCTAAACCCAGTGCTTGAATCTCTCAACTAGGAAGATGGCTACTCACACCTCAACATTTCTTAAAGAAGTCAAGGCTGCATCCGTCATCCAATGGAACGCCAGAGGACTAAAATCACGCCTTTCAGATTTTCGTCAGTTTGTGTTTACCAACGTGTTTCCAATCATCGTCATTTGTGAACCCAATTTGTCGAAACCAATAAGACTATCGGGGTACGAAGCTGTCATGTCTTCAACGAACGGTGCGTGCAGCAAAATCATCGTCTTTGTTCGTCGTGAACTGACGTATGTTGTGCAACCAATTGCACCTCACGATGACAATCAGTATGTCTGCATCACTGTGAAAAAGAACCAACTCATGTTTACTCTCATAGGCGTTTATATATCGCCGTCAAGTATCTCAATTCCAGGAGATTAGCGGATATTTTGAGAGTGTGTCCTGCACCATGGGTCCTCATAGGTGATTTCAATGCGCACAATCACGCATGGGGAAGTACGCGGACAAATGCAAGAGGACGCAGGTTAGCAAACATCGCCTACAACTATGGCCTTACTCTCCTGAACGACGGCAGCCCCACTTTTCTTCGAGGTGTGACCTACGGCAGCTGTCTCGACCTTGCTTTTGTCTCCAACTCCCTCGCGAGATACGTCAAGTGGTTTCCAGATGTTGAGACACGAGGAAGTGATCACATTCCAATCTACCTTAACATCAAAGGCTTGTCAGTTATGGTCCACGGACGACCATTCGAGCAGTCCAATGGACCAACTTCAAATCTGACATGGAAGATGCTTGCAGCGATGGCCTACGATCTGGGTTAGAGGAAACAATTAAGAGCACAATGCAAAACGCCACTCGCACGGTGACGATATCTTCCACACGAAACGACTTTGATATAGAGTTGGAGCGACTCCGAGCACTGCGACGCCGGGCGGAGCGTCGGTATCGGCGTACAAAATCAATTCACGGTCTTAGGGCAGCCAGGAGGATGCAAAAGAAGATTCGGCGTCGCATGGATAGATTAGCGTCGGAACGATGGACAACGTTTTGCCAGTCACTAGACCCTCGCAAGCCACTCTCACACATTTGGAAAACGGTGCAAGGTCTGCGTCACCCTACGGAACAGCGCTTTCCATTCAAAGCGCTCGCGCTATTTCAAAGGAGGCAAGAGATCGATGTCGCAGAAGATTTCTGTGCGCAGATCGCCAACCAAGCCACTCGTCCAGATTCTCCAGTGAGAGGTGACGTCCCCCGTTCCCGTGACTACCACATGGACCTCCTTTTTACAATGGAGGAGCTCGAGGCGGCACTACCTCTCTGCAGGCGTTCTACTTCTCCGGGCCCAGATGGTATTCCGTACCGAGCCTTGTGCAACCTTGGGGAAGGTGCAAGGAGAGAACTGTTGAGCCTCTACAACATCTCGTGGCAGGATGGCTATGTTCCTGATGACTGGAATGTAAGCCGCTTGTTACCCATCTTGAAGCAGGACAAATCCCCACTCGAACTAACCTCATACCGCCCAATGGCACTGGCCAGCTGCGTAGGGAAGATAATGGAACGAATGATACTAGGCCGCCTGGAGTGGTATCTTGAATACCACAATATTTATCCGAATTCAATGGCTGGTTTCCGACGCGACCGCTCTTCTATTGACAATGTCGTTGATCTAGTTTTGTACGTTCAGCACGAAAGATCCCGTAAGCGACTATCTGCAGCTTTGTTTCTAGATGTGAAAGGCGGTTATGATAATGTACTACATGAAGCCATTTTGGGTGCTCTTGCGGTGGTTGGCCTTGGTGGTCGAGTCTTTCGGTGGATTTCGAGTTACCTGGCTGCAAGATCATTCTTTGTGTTAACAGAAGATGGCCCAACTACACGACGCTATACTTCCAGGGGTGTTCCTCAAGGCGGAGATCTTAGCCCGACGCTATTCAATCTTGCACTAATTGGCCTTGCTGAATACTTGCCAAGCCCCACTAAAATCTCAATATACGCAGACGACATCTGTGTCTGGACATCGGCAGTCACACGTCCTCGGATACGTTCCCGGCTTCAAAAAGCAGCAACTATGATTGCCAACTACTTGTTCAAACAAGGTCTCAGCATATCACCAGAAAATTGCGCGCTGGTGGCTTTCACTCGTAAAGCAATGACCCCTTATGTCATCTCAATCTGCGGGCGACCGATTTCTTACGCCAAAACCCACCGGTTTCTGGGCATCATTATTGATAGGGACCTCTGTTGGAGTCCGCATGTGACCTATATGAAGAAGCGCCTGACCGCTATTTCTCAACTGTTCAAGTTCCTGGCAGGAAAGACGTGGGGGATGTCAGTAGACGCAATGATGGAGCTCTACAGGGCCCTGTTTCTCGGTTTCCTCAGATATAGCTTGCCCGTGCTTAGCAATACCTGCAAGACCAATGTTCGTATTTTACAGGCAGTACAAACCCAAGCGCTGAGAGTGTGCCTCGGTCTGCCCAGATGTACGTCAACAGAAGCAACAATTGCAATTGCTGGTGACTATCCAATACAAACTCACATTGTTGTTGAAGTCTTGAGAACACACATCCGACACTTCGCACGTGCCCCCGGCCATCACCTTGCACTGTTGCCTTCAGAGAGGCGCCAAGCATCGTTCGCCAAAATTATCGTGAAATACAACGATAAACTTCCCTCGGGCTTCACTCATGCATCTAAACCATCCATACCACCTTGGTGTCTTATTCGACCCACAGTGCATCTTAGTGTACCAGGGATCCGGAGGAAATCTGAGTTTTCGTCGCCCGTGCTGAAACAACTGTCTCTTTTTCTTTTGCACGAGAAATATTCAGACAGCATACATGTATACACCGATGGTTCCACGAACCACCAGTGTTCGTCAGGGGCAGTAGTTATCCCAGCAAGAGGTGTTACCATCAGCTTTAGGACTGACCACTCCACGGCATCTACAGCAGCGGAACTAGCTGCTTTGCGCGCTGCACTTTGTGTGATCAATCGGGAACCACCGCAACAATGGTCGATTTTCAGCGACTCAAGGGCTGCCCTACAATCTGTGCTCTCAGCACTGCGTCGCGGCCCGTACGAACAGCTTGTTTTCGAAATTCGATGCCTTCTCCACACTTTACTCGAGAAAGGGCATCATGTGACGCTTCAATGGCTGCCAAGTCATTGCGGCATCACAGGGAACGAACATGCCGATACTGCCGCGCGGGCAGCCCTTGAAGGAACACGAGAAGAAGCCATACCACTTTCGAGGACTGATGTTGCCAGTAATCTTAGACGAATTGCGCGTGAAATCACGTTTTCACTATGGTGCCCACCAAGCATCGACATGAATCGTCAACACCACCTGTCCTCTTTGATGGCTTTCCGCATGCCCACTGGACTCGATCGAAGAGAAGCCACCCTACTTCATCGCTTATGGCTAGGAGTGGCATTTACAAAATCTTACTCCTTTGTCATAGGAATGGCCGACAACGCTCTCTGCGATGCCTGTCATTGCGAAGAGACGCTACACCACATCCTGTGTGACTGTCCATTGTATGAAATCCAGAGACAGTCACTGGCGTCTGCTTTTGCGCGCATCGACAACAGCCAAATGTCTGTGGACACTATTCTGTCAAGTGCCCGAGAGAAGACACTGCAACAGAAGGCGACGAAAGCTCTGTTGAAATTCCTACGCGACACCGACTTGAACAAGCGACTGTAACAGCAATGTCACACACCGCGAAAGACAAGACTGGACTATGACTGAGTGTGCGCGCATGTGCTGCCGAATGTGCTGTTTCTATCTTCCCTCTCTGCTCTCCTTCATCTCCCCCATCCCTCTCCCATGCGCAGGGTAGCAAACCGGCTGACTATAGGCTGGTTAACCTCCTCGCCTTTCTTTTCCCTCTATTTTCCTTCCTTCTTGCCCTTTGCTATTTGAATATCTGGATTGCCCTCTTCATGAAAAATGATATGTCAAATCCATTAGGGCAGAAATTAGTTTATCAACACGCTTATTCTTCCTTCCTTCCAACATGCTGTGCTTCAACGTGCTGTGCATATTCTCAAGGCGCATATTAGTGTTGATTCCTGCCCTAGTCCTAAAGCAGTAGGCCCACTCTTGAGGTATAACAGCATAGCTATCCTTGAATTACTTCAGAAAATTTCTCAGTTTTGTTTCTTGAATGTCAAAAAATGACTGAAGATACTCTTCAAATTCTTGCTGGTCAAGAAACTCTAAAAGGAGTCTCACGTTGTGGTAGACGTCCGGCCTCAGCTGCTTTTCAACGCACTCATGTATTTTCTTCTGCCAATTCCTATCCACATGCTAGGCGCAAAGAAGTTTCTGTTGACGAGCACCCATAACTGGTGACCATACCTTCTAAAATTGTGAGGCGTCATCAGACATCAATGTTTTAGCCTCCACTTTTTTGCTGATGGCGAAATCAAGGGACCTGCAAAAAGCTGCCAAGTATTCCTCATTCATCTTATTGCAGATGAAATAGGCTATAGGTATACCTGATCCCACTTCATCTAGCACAAAAAGAGTGCTCAGCTCAAACTGGTACCCTGTAGTTCCTTCCATGTGTTGCGTCGAGACACACAGTTCCCGGGCCCAATTCTTCCAACAACTGTTTTTGTGGCTCTGTCATCAGACCAAGGGCAAAATCAATCACCCCAAAAGTACCATTTGGGTCCACTGCACCATGTGCCTTATACAGGTGGACGAGCGTTTCACCTTTGTCTCGCATTGCTGGCACCCACATATCTATGCTAACAGCCTCATTAGGGTGACCCTGTTCAGGAGGAGCAATGTGAAACTGCCGCTTGATGTTATGCAGAGTTATGCGCGCTGCCAAATGTTCCGGTGTTAGGTTGCTAGCCACAGATGTTCTAATATTTTTCTATATGGTTTTCATGGGCATACCACGTTCCAGGTGCTACGCAATGTTGGCCGTTTCTTCGTCAGTCATCCTCAAGTGCTGAATTTCTGCTTGATGGCCGCGGTGGTTCTTTTGATACCTAACATTTATGCAGATATCTTCAGCTGCTGGACTCTGAGTGTTCTCCTGCTTTGTCACAGTGAGAAATGAAAGACATATTTTATCGAACTTGCAGGTACCCTGACTTTTCTCTCAACGTTTACTATGAAGTTCTTCTGGTCTAGCCACTCCTGATCTATTACAGTAGAAGTGGGTCCTTGTTTGCCCACTGGCTAGCTTTTTGGGAACCGTGTGACGTACAAACCGACAGTCCTCGTTGGCCTCTTCCTGAGCTTTCCGTTTACTGAATTTTTAATGCAAATAAGACACAAAATTACAGAGAAAAAATAAATCAAAGTAATCGATATGAGCTTTGCGGAGTCCTGCAAGGTGGCAAGAGGGGGGTTAGAAAAAAGAAAAAGAGACAACCACCCAACTTTCGCACAAAGCCTCAAGGAAATCTATTTGAATTTTTCAGAAAGAAAGGCTCTTAAATGCCAAAAAATGTTGATCCTGATACGCGCTTCACTTTGTGTCCCTGAGCATCGAGTTGTTTATGAATCCATTTTCACGCGGCCACCTGCTATCTTCCTAGTTAGCGCAGATGATAGAGTGACCGCCCCGAAAAGGCATTGGTCCCGAGTTCCAACTTGGACGAAGACAAATGTTTTGGAAAATAAAAGGCTTTCTTTCTGAGAAATACGCATAAATTTTTCTCGCGGTCGTCTCGCTAGTTTGACACACCAAAATTAGTATTGCAGGACGTGATTTTATGCCGAACATAAACTACAGGTGTTAACGTAAAAATATGGATGTAATGACATAAGTGCGTGATGAACATAATGACAGGTCATGAATTGTACGTACTAGAGTGTACGTTTGGCTAGAATGGTATTAAAAGGTTGTACACTGATGCGTGCATGACAAAGAAACTAAATGCCATGACATGGATGACTTCAATTGTCGAAATACATAGAAGGCGATGTATACATTCCTTTGCTGGCTGCTTCGCATTACATCAATTGTTACAGCGCATGGGATCTGAAGAAATTATTATGTTAATAGCGCATCCATGAGTTCGGTCAGCAACTTCTCTCGTGCGGTATTAAAGGGTACCTGTGACACAAATTAAGCGGGTAGTTTTCACCACTTCCTGTCGAAATGTGGATTGCACAGATGGCGTTGCGCGAGTGACAACACCAAAAACAAAACTGTTAGGGTTTTTATTACTGAGAAACCATATTGTTTTTGAAATACAGTGACACACACAGTGGACTATATTCATGATCGGAAGTGACGACACTGTTTGTGCATTTTGATTGGTTCAACGTAATATGTCTCACGTAATATTCTGAAGGTGCCAGATATGCCACACAATTGAGCATGAAAAATTAAAAAGCATTCCTTATACTTCATTGAATACAAAAGAAGTAGTTCTTTTAAATACTAACTTCAAAAGAATTAAAAAATGATGCTATGAGTGCTGCACAACAGCCACTGCGAGGCGAGTCTTCTGGTTTGCCCCTGTAACAGTCACACAGAGATTGGATACTGACACTAACGTCAGCGGGGGAGTGAAATGCGAGATGGAACGTATCTTGTCGTCGTATGCTCGAGTTTTGAGGACTAATCTCGTTTTTAGTGCAACAATCTGCATCATTCTTTTTGAGTTGATCTGGGCTTATTACTACGCGCATTCCAGTCTTGAAAAAGGCAAACGTAAAAGTGTCGCAGGGCCCTTTTAAACATTTTTTTCTCTTAGTTTCTCTGTTTCCATGGGCATGTTAACTCCTGTAATCTTCAGCGAGTAAAAAAAAGATTGAGGAACAAAAGAAAAGTTTCTTTCATGCTCATGTTCTGAAGCACTCGATGTTACCACGTGATGAGTGAAGAAACTACATATATGGTGTGTTTCAGTTGAAATAAATGTTAGTTGGTAGCAGCCCTACGTGTGTCGTTTTCGCTGTCCCGGTCTGGTGGGCTCACCTGTTGCAATAAATCATGAGTCCATTGCATATATCTGCTCTGCATTTTTTTAAGTGGTGGAGGCAGTTAAACAATAAATTCTTCGCAGAATTTCTTACTTCGTTAAATATTATGCTAATATATCTCCAGATAACATGCAGAAAGTACAGCTGAACCCATCAATTAGTTAAAAATATTTACACCATACTTTAATTCGAACTGCGCTCGAGCTTATTAAATATTTGGCCCTAATGACCGATTAATATTACATTGCGTTAAATAGAAAAGCGCATTTTCTCTTAACTTGTCTGCTTAAGCCTGTCAATTGTTCCCCGCAAGAATGCTTCATAAAAACGTTATTTCCTCGTTACCTTGACGCAAAATCACCGGTGAAGTATGGCGCACCACAAGAGAGCTCAGTCGAGCCTCAGTCAATGCTTTCAAACATCTGCCAGAAATACGCCATCAAATGAACGATAACACTCACAAGAGCACGTGCGTCTTGTCATACACCAGAAAGGCATGTGAGCTTTGAGAAAAAAAAACAATAATTGACGCAAGCCGCTGAACTTCCAGTGCAATCGCGAGCGGCAATTAGACCTTCTGTGCATTCTTTCATTTTCCATGCGACAAGCACACGGAAATTACCTAGCTGGCTCAGTTAAGACACGTGCAAGCGATCATGTGCTGTACAGCCACACCACAAAAGATGATTAAAATGTACTAGAATTGCTTTTCCTAACAACTATCAACCGGTTAAAGCATGGGTCACTCTCCTTTATTGTTAAGGAACGTGCGCTGCATGCACTCGTCGACGAATTCGTGCATTACGATGTGGTGTCTCACATACTCTTCCAGTCAAGACAGGCCAACGCCACAAACGCCGCATTTCACACCCTTATTGACTTCGGGGGCTATCTACTTTATGGGCGTCCCCGACATGCCGAAGCATGTTTTTCCTCTTGGTGAACAACATACTGCAAATCTCGCAACGACGGCTTTCGTCGTCAGTGACAGCTTGAATACAGTTCACCTGCGTCATTCGAAAGCGGAGCGAACAATAAGGGACATGGCTTCGAGCTCCTGTATTTGTAGATTTTCGTGCGGAATTGTAATCCAATTACCCACGGCATGCCATCGTTGCCCCGCGAGTAGTGAAAATGACACTAGGGACGAAATTCATCAAGCACGTGACATACTACGCACTCCGTGGCAACACGGGAGAAAGTTAGAACTAACTTAGAGAAAAAAGTCTTCAAGTGACGTCGCATGTGAGTGACGTAGCAGTGACGTCATCTATTGTTCGCGACAGAGTCCAGACTCCGGCGAAAGCATGTCTTTTGTGACGGCTCTCATACCAGTGTTCGTGAGCGAAAACTCGACTGACTCTAGAAGCTGAGAAAACGTACTTAGCCTGTCAGCATCTCGGAGGCCACATGCAAGAGAGTAGCTAACGCAATGTGTTTAGCATGAAACTTTATGATTTATAAAAAGTTTTAAGTTAAGTTTTTTAGTTTTTTTTCAACTAGCTTTACGTTGTGTTTGCTCATTGATTAGCGATAATATACATAATTAAGGCATTGCTGCTGTCGTGGTCACCATAGTTGATAGAGGAGTACTGACACAAATTTTAGATATTTAGAAATTGTGTCTGCAAAAAGCTCGGGTATTGAGGACCCTACAAAACTACTGTTATGCTTTGGAATATGCACTACCCAAAAAATAAAAAAATAAAAACACTTTGGCTTTTGATATTGAGGGGGCTGTTTTCCTGCGGGATGCATGATGGTACCGAACGTGTGACGTGACTTGGAGACAGTGCATCACCTGTTTATGGTTCACGACATACTATGGAAGAATAATGTTCATTTCTGATGCTCACTGACAAATATATATATATATATATATATATATATATATATATATATATATATATAAATATATATATATATATATATATATATATATATATATATATATATATATATATGACGCTATAATGACTGGGCGACGTGGCCTGGCTCATACGCCATGTTTATTCTACTCTCACTTCTTCCACATCTACTCCTCCTAACTATCCCTGCCTTCTTACGTCACAAAATTCCCCTTCCCCCCGAAAGAAGTTGCGTCAGACGAACAGAAGTTATAAAATGAACATGCACGACTAAAAAGTGAACACAGTCAAAGAAGGTAAGATCGTTCCATGTCCCAGGAAGTTTCCGTAAACACACTTTAGCTTCACAGGATAGTGCAGCAGTCCGGTAAGTGCTGGAGTTCTGGTGGGCGAGGCTGACAGTTGCGTGCTGTAAAACACAAGTGCACATTGAAGGTGGAAACGGCAGATGATGAAACTGCTTGTATTCTTGCAAATAATGAACGTGGTGTGAACGCTTTGGAGAACCAGCAGCATGATTTGTGTAGGCGTCGTCCTCTTTGCCTTGATTGGTACACATGCAGTGCCACCCGTCTGTGTGTTTGTTGACCAAAATTGCTGCGGTGATTTCTGCGTCCTTCCGTAATACAGGGTGTGGTTTCGCGCCCTCTTCATCGCTTTGTGTCCTGTTGTTTGAACAGCTTTGATTGTAGACTGAATCTTGATCTCTTCTGGAAAAAACTTGTGCGTTGTTCCTTTTTACGAGATCGTCTTGAATTAGAAGACTTGTTTGTCTTAAGCCAGACATATTTAATTTGTCGTCGCTTCAATTGACCCGCTTGTAGACGCCTTTCTTCAATCCTCAAGTGTTCTTCCAAAGATTTTTCCGTTCGTAGTCGTCCCTGCTGGTGTAGCCCGTGGCGACTCAGTTGTTCTTGGGCTTGCTTCTGCTGGCATTGATGGTGTTCATGTGGAAGGAGCTGAGGTGGCAGCCGTTTTTGACCATGGCACTGATTTTCTGGGCAACTTGATGTGGTGTCCAGTAGGCAGATGGTAGTCAGTGGACTGTTATGCTGCATTTCGGGTAATGAAGGTTGTGCGCTCGAAATTACTGGAGACTCTTCGGAGGCTCTTGTGACGCTGTTCCTAATGAACGCTTCTGTCTCTCGGCAACGTGTGCGATTTGATGCTTCCGAGCCTCCTGTGTTGTTAAGACTCCCAGGTGTCCATGCACTGGATGCTGACACAGCAGCAGGCGTAGTTTGGTCAGATTTCAGTCTGAAACGTTTGTCTTTCTGTGTAACTAACAAGTTAAGCTGTTCTGATGCATGCATCTGCACAGAAAGGCCAGAACCTGGCTGAGTATCTTCAGGGTTCCTAACCTCTATATCAACCGTAGTAAGCATGTGAGATGCGAGGTGAGCGCTGTGAGCAACTGAAGAGCCAAGTGACGGAAAACTAGGAGGTGGTCGAAGTGCGCGAGACGGAAAGTACTTTGCACAGCGTGGCCCCCTAATGCGAATGCTACGGTGCAATGATGACGTAAAGGTGGGTTTTCGATCGGGCAGTGGCAAAGCGTGGTGTGGTGGAGGTTACACTTTTCCTGCAAACAGATCTGGCTGCCTTTCATTGAGAGGGTGCTTTAATTGTTCTTTTTTCAGAGGCCGATTCATTTTTGGTGTCCCAATGCGTGAGCAGTGCTTTCGACTGCGGCGACCGAGTGCGATTGTTTGTAGATGGTGGGTTATAAGTGAATCATTGTCGTAGTCGTCGTTGTACTTTTTGAACCTAACGATCATTTCTTTTTTGATCTTTTCCCACTACTCGTCGTTTTGAAATATCTGGGTGAGGTAGAATTTGAAGGCCTCACTGGAGACATAGTCGGTAAAGTTGGTGACCATCTCCCGTTCCGACCATGATGCAGCGGTAGCGTGGAGCTCCAACAGGTCAAACCAGTCCTGTACAGGTCCATCGTCTGCTGCTCCGGTGTACTTAGGGATGGGAAGGTCAGTCGATGATTCCTTCATGATGCTCGGCGATGTGTACTGCTAGGTGCTGGTTCGGTAGTTCATTCATGGTCAGGGTGTCTTGCGGAGAACATTGCCGACGATGTGCGACTGATGAAGGGGCTGGCAAGTCTCCATCCTGTCGACT
Source organism: Rhipicephalus annulatus (assembly GCA_013436015.1). Lineage (NCBI taxonomy): Eukaryota > Metazoa > Arthropoda > Arachnida > Ixodida > Ixodidae > Rhipicephalus > Rhipicephalus annulatus. The sequence goes on along the minus strand of WOVY01011902.1, from coordinate 8,565 downwards.
CTTGTGACGCTATGATGGCTGGGCGACGTGGCCTGGCTCTTACGCCATGTTTATTCTACTCTCACTTCTTCCTCATCTACTTCTCCTAAACATCCCTGCCTTCTTACGTCACACACACACACACACACACATATACATACACACACACACACACACATATATATATATATATATATATATATATATATATATATATATATATATAAATATATATACACGAGTTATGCATGCTTCACAATGCAACATAAAATATTGCAGTGATAATTCGTGGTACAAGCGTCGTATGCTAGCGGATGAGAGAATATGGGAATATCATAATGTCGCCGTGGTTGAAAGCCGGTACTCCCCTACAAAAAGCACATACGTACGCTGGTTCGAAAAGGTTTCATGCACTAGATGTTTGAAGTACACACTTGGAACAACATGTGTTATCGCGTTCAACTCTCAGAGGCGAAACTTTAGGGTCCCTTAATTTTTTAGGGAAAATCGACTTCACGGCTACGAGAATGCTGGAGACCACCGCGCCACCACCACCACTGCCCGAGAAATCCAGCGAGGCATAAAGCACGCATCAAGCACACGCACCTCAAGGACAAAGAACGCACGAAATGAGCATTCACAGGACGAGCGTGGACAAGCACCTGTCACAACTCGATACATATAGTACGCTGCAAAACTAAAAGACGCACAAAATCAACGCTCACATATGCACAGGACGAGCACGAACTGTCACAATTCTTTCTTCGAATGCGAGCAGCGTGCTGCTACCGTAAACGCGGACGCGGGAGCATGCGAAGTGAACTTTGGGCTTTAGCGAATCACGAGTCTGATAAGCACTCGCGCTGGAAGGACCACGCTCCGTGGAGGTGGCGCTAACTGAAACGCGACAGGCGACGGACTTTAGAGCGCGCATAACACGAGCCCGTCGCACTATCTCGCTACTGATGACGAAAATGAGCTCAAATGATGATTTTCGGGGTCTGTCAAACGGTGTATGGTGTATATTGCTTGCCGTTAACTAGTTGTATACGGTTCACTTTGTCGCCTAGCGGTAAGCATCACGCGCAGCACAGCGCGAGGTCACTGGTTCGACGCCCCGCTGCGGAACTATTTCTTCTCGTTTTTCCTTTGCAGTCTGTTAGTATATATTTTACAGCGCCATATCCATGACACAAATACGTCAACGGAGCCGTGGTGGACCCCGGTGTAAAACACTTTCTCGTGTTAAACGTGTCTTCAAGTTGACTTAGTCAGACACCAACTCACCAAAACATTACTCACCCGGACTAACTCAGACTCACACTCACGGTTCGATTTGAATCTGAGTAATTCATAGTGAACCGACTGATCAGTCCGTAAGCTTATAATCATGATTTTCACCCATGTCAATGCTCTGTAATACGAATGTCTCACGTAATAGGTGCTCTTATTGGCGCCGTTTGATGTAGTACCTTCGAATACGAGCTATGTTCGTAAACCTGTAAAAGATGAAGAGAGAATATATATTTATTAGGAACTTTCTTGGAAGAGTTGGTGGGGTAAACATCAAGCCTCCCCCTGAAGTAATTCGTGCCTCTGATAAACGAATATTGAAACGGTGTATAAAAGATGCTACTTTTGATTATATGTGAATTCAAGTTTGTATTAACGCGAATTCCGATACGGCTCATATTAATACAAAGTAAGATAAGTGGCTAGTCTACAGAAGAAATACATCAGCAGTTGTTGAACATGCAATGTGGCTAGAATTCAGATTTTGGCAATTTGGCGGGCCCGGAAGATGACAAAGACCATGAAAAAAATGTTGGCTACTGCCGCTTGGCTTGGCTTGCAATTTTTCGTCAATTCAAGTGTTCATGTCCCCCAGAAGCGCTGTATCAATTCGGTTCGTAGTAAACACCTTGAGTTTACGTTTTCTCGGAGTGGGCCCGGCGGCACGTTAAGGATGCATCGCCCTAACTGGCTTCGTTTCTTCGTAACGCAGCTCGTCGTGCTTTCCTGGCAGCCTTTCCCGGTTCGGATCGAGAGGCAGCCCGTCGGTGTTCTACAGGATGCCGGCGTTCCGCACCCCGGACCTGCAGAAACGCTCAACAGTGACTACAGTTTCCACGAGGATGGCCGTGATGATTGCATGCCTGCACAAACAGTCTGCGCAGAATCATCTGCGCGGCAGGCTCATCTTTGGTGGTACGGCCCGCGCATGGATCGGACTTACTACGTGCTATCTGCAACCAGCATATTACCCTCCCCCTTGGAAAAGTCTATAAAGCCTGGTGAAACCATCGCCGCGACTAGTGGGCCCGGCGGCACGTTAAGGATGCATCGCCCTAACTGGCTTCGTTTCTTCGTAACGCAGCTCGTCGTGCTTTCCTGGCAGCCTTTCCCGGTTCGGATCGAGAGGCAGCCCGTCGGTGTTCTACAGGATGCCGGCGTTCCGCACCCCGGACCTGCAGAAACGTTCAACAGTGACTACAGTTTCCACGAGGATGGCCGTGATGATTGCATGCCTGCACAAACAGTCTGCGCAGAATCATCTGCGCGGCAGGCTCATCTTTGGTGGTACGGCCCGCGCATGGATCGGACTTACTACGTGCTATCTGCAACCAGCATATTACCCTCCCCCTTGGAAAAGTCTATAAAGCCTGGTGAAACCATCGCCGCGACTAGTGGGCCCGGCGGCACGTTAAGGATGCATCGCCCTAACTGGCTTCGTTTCTTCGTAACGCAGGTAACGAATCAGCATTGCCTCTATGCTAAACGTACTAGCTCTCGTGCATTGTTTGTGCTGCCGGGCCCACGGCGATCGCTTGTGATAATATATGACTGTACATGCATGCTGATGAGAGTACTTTTGTTAGCAGGTGATGTCGAAACTAATCCCGGCCCCGCTACTAAAGCGTCGGGCGACTTACTTGAAATGCTCAAAGTGTTACAAAATGGGCAGTCAGCTATGATCGAACAATTAACTTCCATTAAGGAGACGCTGTCCGAAAACGAAAAAAAGTTTAATGACATCAATAACAGACTCTACAAGATTGAATCCGACCTTAAGTCAATTCAAAGCATCAATCTCAAGCTTGAAAATATAGAAACAGTCACGAACAACTGCGGTGTTCAGGTGTCTCAGCTGACTGCTCGCGTTGAAGATATGGAATGTAGATCTCGCCGATGCAACCTAGTGTTCTATGGCCTCGCAGACAAACAAACGGAGACGTGGCGCGATTCAGAGGAATTAATCATCCAGCATTGCGAAAAAAATCTTGATATAACAATTCAAGCACGCAACATTGAAAGGGCTCACAGGCTTGGCGCTTTTAAAGACAGAAAGAATCGACCAATAATTGTCAAGTTTGCCCATTTCAAGGACAAAGACCACATTCTTTCTAAGGGCGGCAAGCTGAAAGGCACTGTCTACGGTATAAGTGAAGATTTTCCTCCGCATACGCGCTTGGCCCGTAGACGCTTGGTTGAATTCGGCAAGGCTCAAAACATGCCCATCAAACTGCGCTACGATAAACTTATCTGTGGTAACAAAACATACGTATTTGATCATCCTACTCAGACTGTTGTCGAGTACAAACGTTAGCAACTAGCAAAGAAAGTCGGCAACCCAGATAAGCCTTCTAAACATGATGTATCAATTCTTTACAGTAATATTCGTAGCCTCATACCGAAACGTGACGCCATAAGCAGCCTCATTTCATCCTCTTCTAGTAACGTCGTACTAATCACCGAAACTTGGCTCAATTCTCTGGTCTCAAGTCCTGAGCTCTTTCCCAACCTGCCTGAGTTCGATATCTTCCGCAAGGATAGGGACAGTTCTCGCGGTGGCGGTGTACTAATAGCCACTAATCGTCAATTGCAATGTTCCCTTGTAAGCGTGCAAACGCCTTTAGAAATGTTGTGGGTCCGCAGCCACGCAACCACGCCGCATATGCTCATTGGCGTCTGTTACCGTTCACCCAATTCTGAAAGTTCGTTTGCATCTGATTTTCATGACGTATTACATGAGATAACGCTTACTAATCCTAGTGCTCCCATCTTGCTTTTTGGCGATTTCAATTTTCCTTTCATTGACTGGTCCAAGCTATCCACCTGCCAAAACACAGATAATGTCTCCAATGAATTCTTACACACGTGTTTAACGTTTGGTCTATCACAGCTTGTCACTTCTCCTACGCGCACAACCGATCATTCAAGCAACGTTCTTGACCTTCTGCTTACGTCAACATCCTGATAACTTTTCTTCTCTTTCTTATATTAGCGGTCTCAGTGACCACACCGCGATCCACACTACGTTTCCCGGTAACATGATAAAAAAAAGCGTCAAATCGAAGAAATTACTGACTCTTTACGACAAAGCCGACTATGTCGCTATGAACAACGACTTAGCAGCCTTTTATAGTGAATTTTCCTCAACTTACGATCAACAATCCACTGAATCTAATTGGGCTTTATTTAAATCCAAGATGCAGGACTTGATCAAACTTTCCATTCCAACAATCACTATATGTGAAAGATCTCGTTCTCCCTGGTTTAATGTCAGTCTAAAACGTATGAAAAACAAGAAGAAACGACAGTTTCGTTCTGCCAGACAATCGAACTCTCAACTAGCCTGGGACAAGTATAAAAGTACAGCCAAAGAATACATGGCATTATTGGCATTGGCAAAGAGAAACTTTTTTTCAACCACACAACCCAACATGCTTCGGGACAACCCACGCCGCTTTTGGAAAATAATGAAACCGGATGATAAAACTACACTTTCTCTTTGTGACAATTCTGGATCCCCTATTGCCGATTGTGACGTTCCATCTGTCTTGAACTCTACATTTTGTTCCGTTTTTACTAACGAAGCTAGCGGAGAACTTCCTGAATATCCGCATTTTGCTTTTCCGCAAATGCCGAAGATTGAGTTCAGCTCAGAGGGAATCGTTAATGTAATCAATCAATTAAAAAATTCTTCATCATGTGGTATAGATGGCATCAATGCCAAAATTCTTAAAATACTAAGCATATCTCTGGTTCCATACTATCAATCATTTTCCAACAGTCGCTCGATACAGGTGAAGTCCCATTGGACTGGAGAATTGGGAAGGTCATTCCGGTCTTCAAGAAGGGCGATCGTTTATCTGCAGGTAACTACCGCCCCATCTCGCTCACTAGTGTTTGTTCTAAGATCATGGAACATGTCATCTTCTCTCATGTTGCCAGCTTTTTATCATCTGCAAGTTTTTTTCACCCAAACCAGCATGGCTTTCGTAAAGGTCACTCCTGTGAGACCCAACTAACATTATTCCTGCATGACATCCATCTCCACATAGATCGTAACATCCCAGTTGATACACTGTTTCTAGATTTCGAAAAAGCATTTGACAAGGTGCCTCACTCTCGTCTCCTACTAAAAGTCTCGCGTCTAAGCCTTCACCAGTATGTTTTCAACTGGATCAAAGCATTCTTAACAAACCGCAAACAATTTGTGCATGTTAATAACCTTTCTTCCAACCTCTCCCCAGTTCTGTCTGGCGTGCCCCAAGGTACCGTCCTCGGGCCTCTCCTATTCTTGATATATATTAACGACATTCCACTTTCTGTTCAATCTAACATTCGCCTTTTTGCCGACGATTGTGTCCTTTACCGTCCAATACATAACTCTACCGATGTTTCTTCCCTACAGCATGACCTCTTACGCATTCAACAGTGGTGTAACACTTGGCTGATGTCTCTGAATACGAATAAAACATTGCTCATTTCTTTCCATCGTCGCAGAAAATACGCGCCGGCTACTTACACCATCAACAACTGTCCTATAGCTGCTACTAACTCAATCAAATATCTAGGTGTCCATCTTTCGAGCGACCTATCATGGGGTGACCACATAGATCACATAGCTCACTCCGCTAACCGTGCCCTTAGTTACGTACGCCGCAACATTTTCATGGCACCACCTTCCGTTAAACTACTCGCTTATATCACCATTGTCAGACCTAAACTTGAATATGCATCTGCCGTCTTTGACCCCCACCAAACAAATCATATTAAAATTCTGGAATCTGTCCAGAACCGAGCAGCCAGATTCATTGCTTCAGATTACTCCCGTTACTCCAGCATCTCCAACCTAAAAAACCAGTTAAAGCTTCCTACCCTCGCTTTTCGTCGTCATATTGCACGTTTGTGCCTTTTCCACAAATTCTTTCATTCAGCCACACGTGACAACCAGCTCATCCAACCAGTCCATCGAGGCCATCGCAGAAGTCATCCAAACGCTGTAATTCCGCCACGTGCTCACACCACATCATTTCAACAGTCATTCTTTTTGCGCACCGCCCGAGACTGGAATGACCTTCCGGAAGAGGCGGCAGTCATCCGAGATTCTGCGCGCTTCAAGAATGCCATACAAGCTGCAGACTCAACTGCATCTTAACCATTACTTTTGATACCGCCTTTCATCGCCCACCCCTCATGTAAAGTTCCATACGGAACCTTTGAGGATATAATAAATAAATAAATATAATAAATAAATAACAGTTTTGTAGCTTCGAATATGCGATACTAACACCGAAGTTTGTTTTTCCTTCATTTTCTTGTATCACAGTCACTTATCAGGCGTCGGAAGAGCTGCAGGCGTCAATGTCTCTTAGAGCACAACAAATAAACAAACAAAAATATACTTTATCCACTCGTAAAGTGCCTCCTTCAAGCTGCTAACCTGCCTGTATGATGTTCCTTCAGTATTTTGAAGTTACAGTACACAAATGAGATGGTATAGATGAGCTGCCTGTATGGATTTCCTTCAGCGTACGAAGTTGCAGTGTACAAATGAGATAGTGTAGATAAGCTGCCTGTATGGTTTTCCTTCAGTGTAAGAAGCTACAGTGTACAAATGAGATAGTGTAGATGAGGCACGAAGGGCTAAGTGCAGTGCTGAAATAAAAAAAATAAAAATGGAGCACAATCTCAAGGAACTTTTTTTTATTGAACTAGCAGCTTATACCATTACACTCTACTTTTCCCCGCCACGCTTTATCCGCATACGAAAGAAATGACGAGCTTCGCAAAGTACCTAAAAAGTGTCGTAATTGTGAAGAACCAAGTGTCACTGTGTAGAAAATCTGAGTGCTTGCTTGCTTGCTTGCTTGTTCCTTTCTTTTGTGGCTCTCACCCACTAAGGGGGATTGGCCAAGAAGCCGGTGGTTAATGCAAGTAAATACCTATAGATTTTCTAGATTAGGGGAATATGATTACTGTGTTTTGACTGTGAAATTAATTTGGCGCAATGTAAAAAAAGAAAGAAAAAAGGGGGAGAAATAATGGAATTTGTTGAATATCTGTAATGGAATCGTTATATGAAATTTTCCTGAAAGTTGAATCATTGCATTGTATCAGCTAAATAATAAGTGGTAGTGTGACTAGTAAAATTCGGGAGCTGATGGCTGACTCAGCAAGGTAATCTTCTTGTGTTATATATGAATTCGCAGAGAGCCCTGCAGATGTTCCTGTCGCTATGTCCCAATGAAATGGCCCCAAAAGACAAAATATTGGGAGTATTAAGTGATATTCCTAATTTTTTGAATAAAATTTCGAAGCAGTTTTTTCTTTGATTTTTGAATCGGTGACATGTGATAAGAAAATGGTCGATATGTTCAGATTCGTTACAGCTTGAGCACAGAGGGGATGGCACCAGACCAGACCTGTTTAAGTAGAAATTAAGAGGTGGTACACGGCAACGTAATTTTGTTACCAATACTTCCAATTTACGTGTGGGACACCATTTATTATTCCATGTGAATTGCAGGTGCGAGAAATCTGGATTCGGTATAATGGTTTTTGATGAGTCTTCAAGAAGGGAAAGTTTTCTAAACCTCGCTGCTGTTACATAAGCTGTAGGAGGCATGATTGGCACAATCGGAAGATCAAGAGATGTTCGCGCAAGTTTGTCAGCCATCTCGTTTATAAATATACTACGATGGCCTGGCACCCATATCATTCGCACTAGACGAATGTTTGCTGGGATTAATGATTTAAAAGTCTCTAGTACTGCTGGTGTCGACGACGATGATAAGAATGAACACACGGAATACGAGTCAGTCACTATCACAGCTGTCGAATGAGTCGCAGGAAGTTTACGAATAGCTAGTATAACGGCCGTTAATTCCGCTTCAATATTGGTGTATAATCTGGGAGGCGTAATGAAAATGACCAGAATAATGAGAGAGAAAAAATACCCACACCTGCCTTCTCGCCACTCATAGATGCATCCGTTGCAATTACTGTATTAGTACCTAATTGAGACAGGTGTTGTTCTAATAAACCAATCAAATATTTAGAGGGCAAGTGTTTTGCGTTCATGGGGAAGATATTGTCAAATTCTATTTGGACTTGGCCGATTGGTTTGACAGGTGGTGTGATCTCGAATATATTAACATTTAAAGTATCTAGAAGTGTTTGAACAAATAGCACTTGGGGTTTATATACACGGGACCAATGTTCATTGAAGAAGACACCAGGCTCGGCAAAGAATACAAATTGTCGCCTTCTTAAAGTGGATTCAGAAATTTTAAATAG